>JAYESA010000013.1:32023140-32298140 GCA_036927795.1 Iris macrosiphon | reverse complement strand
CCGCCGCCCCTGGGCCCAGACCGCCACCGCCACCGCCACCATCCGCGTACGCGCAAGCGTGCACAGCAACACAATTTTTTCTTCCATATTCACGGTGATGTAACTCTCTCATTTCTCGTCATTTTTATGTGCGATTTATTCGTGTGCGTTCACAACGTGACCCTCTAGGATTTTCGTTCAAGCGGCACGAGTTTTTGTGTCCCGGATTAGTCGAAAAATCGACCGAAAAATGACCGAAAAACTGACCAAAACAGTCCAGAATTTTAACACCAAACCCCCATGTTTACACCCAATTTTTTGCCAACCTGTTCATTATTTTCAAAAACTAATTAAAGAGTTTTTCTTCACCATATAACCGAGAATTTTTATGTTCTTTTAGTTTTTGTTAATTTGTTCTATGTGTAAAATTATTCAACCTCCAAATCGACCAAAAACTTGACTTTTAAAATATTGAAAATTGTGATACGGAGCGCGCCCCGCCAAACGGGACCGCCTCATCGCGTACCAATTGCACCAAAAGGCGCGTATGATATATTTGAAAGTGTGGGATTTCGCAGTAACTGATTCGGACGTGTGTGCGTGTCAGAATCAACCCGTATCCGCGAAAAGTCTCCGTATCGCGACTTTTGCAAAATACTGCATCATTTATTGTACGCTCGTCAGAATGCGACAAAACTTGTGCCATTGGAGTCGTGTTATTGCGCTGGTCCTGTGACCCAAGTTTCACGCAATTCTAAGACAGTTGACCAAACTGCCTATTTGCGGGCCCCACGGTTGACTTTTTGGGCGAATTTGTGTTCGGCTCACCGGAATCCAAAATTGGATATACCGTTGAGTACGTACTAACATTTAGAGTTTGTTTGACCTATAATTTGTGCCATTTAGAGATCTTTACCCCTGGCACGCTTTTCGGTGCAAAGTGGACCACATGTGGACCCCGTTTTGACCCAAAATTACCGTTTTGCCCCTGTGTCCAAATTGGACGAAAGGGTAGTGTTTTCTAGCTATCTCACTTATTCTGGAAATATTAGTAATATTTATTTCAGCATCCGGAGACGTCTATTCGGAGGCCGTAGTTTCTGATCCTGTGTGCTTGACTTCTGGACGTTACACCTTGCAGCTTTCTTGCCAGGCAAGATACCTTGTCAAATTGCTTAGAGTAATTTGCATGCTTATTTTATTTTTGTATAATCATTTCATGTGTATTTTCTTTCAGTCATAAGTATATGCTATATATATATATATATATATATATATATATATATATATATATATATATATATATATATATATATATATATATATATATATGTTGACACACACTTGACACATAGTATCATGGGAGGGGAGGACAATCAGTAGGCGTATGGGCTATAAACACTCTGGTAAACCGTAGTATCTAGCACGACTACGGTAGTGTGTCGCGCTGGTCGCTACCCCCGCGGTATGTCAATTTCTGGAGTCGCGCTGGTCGCTACCCCCGCGGTATGTCAATTTCTGATGTCCCTGACGTGTGTGTGAGTTATGAGATTTAGATCGAGTAGCCTACCCATGCCCATACGTCGAAAAGTTGTCCTCATTATGCATTCATATAGATTGTCTTGTACAGCGAACTTACATATTTTTTACCTATTATGCATGTTTACTGTATTCAAATTGGCATGCTTCTATGTATCTTGTTACGTTCCTCTAAGGACCTGGTCCCTTTCCAGGTATGGACGATCTTGACTATTCGCAGGAGCACGGATCAGGACTTACTACTTATCTCTTCCGATGAGGTCTTACCTTCTGAGCATCTTTGATTATCTCTAGCGATGGATCGCTTCGCTGATGCCTCTATATCATCATCATATTTTATATTGGAGATTTACCCTTCTCCCTCATTTTAGTATTGATATAGTCATTGGTAGTGGGTTTGTCTCCACCCGACTATTATTTTGGATTATTCAGACTCATTATTCTAGTTTAGTTATTTATTTTCTATGAATTGTTGTGTGGATGAGATTAGTACATCTGTGACTTGTGATACTATATATATATACCACATGTGAGTTTATATTCATATTACAGTGTACGTGTGTATTATGGTATCCATATATTGGAGTTGCCATATACATACGGCTGGCATGCTTACGTGTTCCTAGTCCTACGTATTTTGGGACTGGGGCGTGACATGTTTTTGTGGTGGCCCATGCAGGTCGAAAGCATATTGTCTCGGTTAAGTTATTGTACCGAGCAATCATGCGCATATGATTAGAATATATGATCTCATCCACTTATTTATCACCTCCCTTGATTTTATTTTGCATTCTCATTTGATTGCTTGCATTGCATCTTGCTTGATCCCTTCTCAACGTCAATATTCTCTCGTGCTTGATAGGGGTTAGGAAGATGACTTGTACTAGGTATATACACTCTAATATTCAATAACACTATTAGTTAAATTTTTGTAAGTTTGGTAGTATGCCTCATAACCTAGTATCACATAGTTCTTCTGACCAATTAATGAAGTATAAATGAATGACACCAACTGTAGACTTGCATAAGAAGATAATGTTTATCTAGACTATAGAACTTTAATGTTTATCTAGACTGTAGAACTTAGAGGCCCATACACCCATTTGGTTGACTTTAGACTTAGACAAGAAACTAGTATGACAACTGTAGAGGCACAACACCGATCTTCTTGGTGAACTTAAATTATTCTGTACCTTCCTCCATCATAATCAAGCGTACTTATATTTTTTGTACTACATCGACCTATGCTGCTATTATAGCCTAGTTTTGCAAGCTTATTCTTTTATTGAGCTTGTTCATGACATATGTATTATTGGGGGCCCACGCTAATACATTGTCTAAATCAGAATCAGTGCATTATGGTCTGATCAATCTTAGTGCGCTTGGTTCGCTCTTCGTATCACTACTTTATGTGGATTGAGATGTAGTTGACTCAACTTGTTAGACGAATATACTTGCCCTCTAGACTGGTCAGAGCATATCATGTCAGGTACATAACTATTCTGATGTGAACATGCGAATAGGAATTTACCAAAATAAGATTTCAATCCACAACTGCATTGGCAACTCCCTTTTGAATTCTTTAAACGCTTTGAACCCCGTACTTGTATTCTATCACCTCCTCCTTGAACTCTTTATTATTGTTTTTCGTCTTCCCCTATTTCGGAAAGATGAACGTTCGTGCTTGGTATAAGTTTGATACACGGAGAGTACTAGATATACCATATAGGCCAATCATATTACCTTGTAACTATCTTTTGTAATTAAGGGCACACCACCTGTGAGTTATTTGGTGTAAAAATCTTTTGAGGATTGAATAAGACGATTAAATAATTTGAGAAAGTTTTTCTTAAAAATATAGTCTTATGTGATAGATGGGTAAATTCTAAGTTGGTAGAAGTTACATTGTCAACTCAAAGTAATTTTTTATTATGATCAAGTGAGATTAGATTAGGAGATTTAAGTCATTTTAAATTTTGGGAATTTTTTTTTTAGAAGAATGATTACGATGATGAGGATTTAGCAAATCATGCCTTATTTTTAATTTTGAGGACGAAATTCTTTTAAGTTGGGTAGATTGTAAACTCCCTCACCCAAAAATAGGTATTTCGTGTGTATTTGTATTTTTTGTATTTGTTTTATATTTTTTTAATCAAATAAAATCCAATAATTTTATTAGGATACTTCACCGTGATTTGAACATTAATAATATAGGATGGCCACAAAATCTGTATCGCCCAACATAGGAAGTAGCCTACACATGAGACACTACCTGTAGGATCTTTTTGTGGCACAGAAATATGACCCCTTGGCATTAGTATGACATTAATGTAACGACCATAGATTCTGTGTTAAATAATTAGATATTAAATATATAATTTAATTATGGTTATTTTCTAATCCCAACTTCCTATAATTAGCATCACATAATTCTCCGTGTCAAATTAGGTGGATCCCTTTTTTTGTAAGATTTCATATTAATTGCTATTATCCTATTTGGTTGAATATCCATTTAATTAATTACTTAGTTAATTAGATAATTTAATTATTGACTTATAAAACTAGATAAATATCTAATTATTAATTATAAAATATTTTATAAAATATTTTGGGTGTAGTAATTTGTTAAAGTTGTACAATGTAATTTTCAAGAATTTATTTGGTGTACAAATATTATTTTTAGATTTTTAGCCTAATTTATATAAATAAATAAATATATAGTTATTAAGTAATAATAATAATAGTAATGTTAGTGTTAATAATAATAATAATAAATTATTATTATTATTATTATTATTATTATTATTATTAATAATGTTAATAAATGAAATGAAAACAAAAAAAAGAATAGGAAAGAATAGGAAAGAATATATAAATAAAAACCTAATAATACCTAAAACCCTAAAGCAACTAAACTAAATCCCTAATCCTAAACCTCCCCTATTCCCACAGCAACCCACTCCCAGCACCCGTGAACCCCCCTCCCTCTTCCTTATATATATATATATATATATATATATATATATATATAACTAGAACCTAAACTCAAACCCTAACGCAAACCCTAACCCTAACCCTCCAGCCTCCGGCGAACCTAAACTCAAACCCTAACGCAAACCCTAACCCTCCAGCCTCCGACGACCTCTCGCCGGCGACCACCTCCAGCCGCCCTCGACGCCGCCGCCGGAACCGCCTCCGCCACCATCCGCGTACGAGCAAGCGTGCACAGCAGCACAATTTTTTCTTCCATCTTCACTGTGATGTAACTCTCTCATCTCTCGTCCTTTTTACGTGCGGGTTATTCGTGTGCATTCATAACGTGACCCTCTAGGATTTTCGTTCAAGCGGCACGAGTTTTCGTGTCCCGGATTGGTCAAAATATTGACCGGAAAATGACTGAAAAACTGACCAAAACAATCCAGAATTTTAACACCAAACTCCCATGTTTACACCCAATTTTTCGCCAACATGTTCATTATTTTCGAAAACTAATTAAAGTATTTTTCTTCACCATATAACCGAGAATTTTTCTGTTCTTTTATTTTTGCTAATTTATTCTATGTGTAAAATTATTCAACTTCCAAATCGACCAAAAATTTGACTTTTAAAATATTAAAATTGTGATACGGAGCGCGCCCCGACAAACGGGATCGCCTCGTCGTGTACCAATTGCACCAAAAGGCGCGTATGGTATATTTGGATGTGTAAACTTTCGCGAAAACTGATTCGGACGCGTGTGCGCGTCAGAATCAACCCGTATCCGCGAAAAATCCTTATATCGCGACTTTTGTAAAACACCGTACCATTTATTGTACGCTCGTCAGAATGCGACGAAACTTGCGCCATTGGACTCGTGGTATCGCGCTGGTCCTGTGACCCAAATTTTACGTAATTCTGACAGTTGACCAAATCGCCCATTTGTGGGACCCACGGTTGACTTTTTGGGCGAATTTGTGTTCGGCTCACCGGAATACAAAATTGGACATACCATTGACTTCGTACTGACATTTAGAGTTTGTTTGACCTATAATTTGTGCCATTTAGAGACCTTTACCTCTGGCATACTTTTCGGTGCAAAGTGGGCCACATGTGGACCCCGTTTTGATCCGAAATTACCGTTTTGCCCATGTATCCAAATTGGACGAAAGGGTAGTATTTTCTAGCTATCTCGCTTATTTTGGAAATATTGGTAATGTTTATTTTAGCATCCGAAGATGTCTATTCGGAGGCCGTAGCTGATCCTGTGTGCTTGACTTCTGGACATTACACCTTGCAGCTTTCTTGCTAGGTAAGATACCTTGCCAAATTGCTTACAGTACTTTGCATGCTTATTTTATTTCTGTATATTCATTGCATGTGTGTTTTTTTCCAGTCATAAGTATATGCTATATATATATATATATATATATATATATGTTGACACACACTTGACACATAGTATCATGGGAGGGGAGGACAATCAGTAGGCGTATGGGCAATAACCACTCTGGTAAACCGTAGTATCTAGCACAACTACTGTAGTGTGTCGCGCTGGCCGCTACCCCCGCGGTATGTCGATTTCTGGAGTCGCGCTGGTCGCTACCCGCCGCGGTATGTCGATTTCTGATGTCCCTGACTTGTGTGTGAGTTGTGAGATTTAGATCGAGTAGCCTACCCATGCCCATACGTCAAAAAATTGTTCTCATTATGCATTCATATAGATTGTCTTGTACAGCGTACTTACATATTTTCTACCTATTATGCATGTTTACTGTATTCAAATTGGCATCTTCTATGTATCTTGTTACGTCCCTCTGAGGACCTGGTCCCTTTCCAGGTGTAGACGATCTTGACTATTCGCAGGAGCACGGATCAGGACTTACTACTTATCTCTTCCGAGGAGGTCTTACCTTCTAAGCATCTTTGATTATCTCTAGCGATGGATCGCTTCGCTGATGCCTCTATATCATCATCTTATTTTATATTGGAGATTTATCCTTCTCCCTCATTTTAGTATTGATATAGTCATTGGTAGTGGATTTGTCTCCACCCGACTATTATTTTGGATTATTCAGACTCATTATTCTAGTTTAGTTATTTCTTTTCTATGACTTGTTGTGTGGATGAGATTAGTATATCTGTGACTTGTGACACTATATATATACCACATGTGAGTTTATATTCATATTACAGCGTACGTGTATATTATGGTATCCATATATTGGAGTTGCCATATACATACGGCTGGCATGCTTACGTGTTCCTAGTCCTACGTATTTTAGGATTGGGGCATGACAAATATTGCGTCTCTGCAATCCTACCATTTAGTTTTATGCTATTGGTTTAGAGAGAAATCTACCAGGCATCTAGCTATTGGTTCAATAGAGGACCATTGACCAGGAGAATATGACGTACAATGGGTCATCCTCTGGGATATTGTGGGATACGTACCTGGAACCACGGTAGTCTACTATTTGTTCTTGATCAGAATATTTCCTGTGGTATGATGGCTTTGACACCTTAATGAGTTCTCGGGCAGAGTGAATGCCCGACGTGTGTTACAAAAAGCACGAGTAGTTTTAGCACTACAAGGGACTTGTATCCCATGCTACAGTGGCGTGATACCACACGAGGGAGTGAACCTCGGCTTCGGGCAATGTCACAGCGGTGGTAGCACCGCACATAGGCATATATCCCAATACTGAAAGAAGATAGAGAGTAGTAGCACAGCACTACAAAGAGACATATGACCTCATGCCGTAGTGGGTGACACCACATGAGGGAGTGAACCTCAACTTCAAGCCATGTCACAACGACGTAGCACCGCACCAAAGCGCAAGGCTTAATGTTGGGATATATTATAACACTACTAAGAGGCTGGTAGGTGACACCACATGAGAGAGTGAACCTCGGCTTCGAGCCATGTCAAAGCGGCGTAGCACCGCACAGAAGCGCAAGGCTCCATGCTGTGTCTAGTAATCATACTACTAAAAGGCATGTGTCCTCATGCTACAGTGGTATAATACCACAAGAGGGGGATCCTCTGCCTTGGGCAGCCATGTCATAGCGGCCGTATCACCGCCCATAAGCGCAAGGCTTCATGCCGGATAATAAACTCTCTATAGTGAAATAACTCACCTAAGTGTATGGATAGAGATGTAGGTCGTCTCTTGAGGGAAAGCTTGTAGACATCCATGATACATATACTGAGACTAGGTTAGCACAGGACCTTTAACGTACGACTTGATGACACAACTGAGGTCATTATGTGAGTGGGAAGGATAGCAACTATGGTACAGAATTTAAGTCCTAGTCCATTCTTGTATCGTACTGTTGTTTGACCCATGCGGGAAGATTCAAATCGTCAGTGACATCTATCCTAATGCATAATGGCAGTCATTCTGAGGAATGCTCAACCATATATTGTGATACATGTGAATGCTCAACTATATATTATGATACATATGGGGATTGTTGGTGTTTTCCACTTAGCTTTGGGAGTTTTAGTCCCACATTAGAAAATCACCAATGTGTATATCTCAATATATAGCTATGCTTAGTATTGGTATATGCACATGGGGTGGTATCCCATGTAGGTTGACTTTCCAAGAGGGATTAAGTGTGAACTCCATTATGACAATATTTATTTTGTCACCACCTTTAGGACGTTTTCCTTAGGACCTAAGCCCTGAAGGGGCTTAGTGACTCGGACTCGGACTCGGACTCAGACTCGGGCTCGGGCTCAAGGGCGCAAAGTGGCGCTTTGTTGGCACACTTAGCACGTTAGCATCGTCGCATGGTGCTCGTGCGCTCCTTTATGCGCTAGTTGCATTCACAGTTGCAAGCTCGGGCGCATGCTTCCTGGCGCATACGACCTGGCGGTATGCGGCCAGGCGTTATGCGGCCAGGGGTTATGAAGTCTGACGCTATGCGGTCAGGGGCTATGCGACCAGTCGCTATGCGGCCAGGCACTATGTGGCCAGGCGCTATGCTGCCTGGGGCTATGCGGCCAGGTTTGGATGAGCGAGTTATCTATGGAGGGGACATGGTCTACTTTATACGGAGCATGGTTTTCTGTGCCTTCCGGTATATGTGGCGCATGCGGCACGAGCGACAGATTTTGGCTTTTGGCGGTGTAGTCTGTCTCGTGCAGTACAACGTTACCGGCAGCGGAGGCGGCACATACGTCGCATGCGGCTTTGACACCCAATTTTGGGGGATCTGGTTGGTCAGCACATATGTAGCCTGATGTTTTCTCAGGCCGCATAGGTGTTGAAATCCTCTTTATATAGAGCACCTCCTCTTTCATTTGAGGAGCGAGAAAACAGATGGAAAAATCAAGAACACCATATCATAAGCGGCCCAGAGTGTCCCCCTTTCACATGGTGTTTCCAAGTGTTTTCGAAGGTGTCAAGAGCGTTTCAGAAGTTTATTTGTGAACTTGATAGTTTCTAGGGACATATCGTCTGTACAGCGAATCTTACTTTGAGCAATGGTGGTTTTGACCACCCCAGCAAGGTGCTTTTCTTCAGCACTTTTCTTTGTTTTGTTCTTTCTCATTGTAGCGTCTGCGAACATAAAGAGAAGAATATTTTACTTGTTGCTTGTTGTAATCTTTATTTTTCTCGAAGTCAGTTTGTAACTTGTTCTTGGTCGTGCTTCGTTGGAATTAAAAAATATCAGATGAGGAACTCTTGTGTGAATCTCTGATCTCGACGACAACTTGGGTTCCAGTAGAGAGCGGACCTCCGGGTCTCGCTTGTAACATCCCGTTCCGCTCAAGCGGACTACCGTCTCAAACGGCAATCGTGCAGCTGTCCCGACCCGCTTTGCCTCGATCAAGAAGCAAAGGATATCCAGACTTGTCCCTACAAGAATCCGGCTTGGACTTTCAGAGGCTCGCTCAGACGTATCGCTCTACCGAGGCGAATCATCGCTAAGGTGGGTGGCTACGGTGAACTTGTCTTTGCTTAGCCAGCACACATAAAATCTGGAATGTTTATGCTAGTCGCTAGGTGAATCACCCCCTGCATGCTAATAAATCCAACGCACCTAGCTAAGGGAATAATCCCAACTTGTACTGCTTGCTAGAAAATGGAAAATAAAATACTGCTTATATTCAGACCCTCGCATGCTAAGTCCCTTAACGGTTTCAACTCTCGGCTTACCTTCGGGTCCGAGCAACGTGCCTGCTTACGTTCCTTAGAAACGCATGCTTGTCTGTTTGTATATTACCGTGTTTTCATCCAAACCTCGGAAGACTACTACGTAGTCGTTCCGTGCCTGAACGAACCTGCAAGTATCCGGGACCGTTAGGTCACCAAGGCAGCCCCGAACCAGGGGAATGCATCAAGACAAGTTATTGTACAGAACCAAGATTCAAGTATCCCGTATACTCGTGTACTCGTGTTCCCGTGCACTCGTGTTCTCGTGTTCTCGTGTTCTAGTGCACGCTTGTTCTCGTGTATCTCGTGTAATCGTGTTGCCTGAGATTGGTTAAATCGTGTTGCCTGAGATTGGTTAACCCTGACTTGCATGTCGCGGACTAGTTCCACGGACGGTCACCGGGGCACTAGGGCCGATCCGGTCCGGATGGAGCTCGTGTGTAGTCTCGTGTGCAGGGAGGATAGCTTGCAACGCATCGTGTTCGTGTGCCTCGTGTACACGCGTAGCATGCTATCCTTGTCCTCGACTACGTCCATAATGGCTTTGCCAGCGACCGTGTTCATATAGATAAGTCATCCTCGCTTAGCGGCTATCCACGTGCGAGTCACTGCATCGCATCAAGAACAACTAAACACCTGAACGATCATGTTAAAGTGACCCTCCTATTTGCATATGCTTGCCTCCTGAATGTCTATACATGCCTCTGCCCGAATTTATACTGTTTGCCTCAATGTTTGCCTTGGACAGGGAAGGAGATGGTAAGTTGGTAAGTCTCGCCGTGTTTCCTCTAACATCGCACGGCGCACTGCCCGACACGTTAGGCTATTCATTATCTGCATGAAACTGATCCTAAGGCAACTAGAAAGACAACTTAATAGTTGTGCACTGAACCTGTATTACGTGTTTGGATTTGTCGAGCGGGCGAGTAGCTTCCCCACCAGTGCATTCAATGTACTGATAATCCACCAGTTTGATATGCAGGGTGCGGGAGAACCTCGTGCGGTGCGGACGCCTCCAACGTGCGTGTTAAGGCCAGGAGTTCCCTCTGAAGCCTTGCAACGGTGCGTCCGGGACTGAAGCGCATATACAAGACATAAGTTGTGAACATCGCCTGACCATCGCCAGTACATTCATTCCACAGTTGTAGCCACTTGGCACGCTTTTACTGTTTCAGAGAGAGAGGCTTGAGCGACTTGTAATCTCGGCTATACGCCGCCTGTAATACATGTTTCATATCAATAAAGAGATTACTTTACTTGTTTCGATGCTTCCGCTATATTGTCGACTCAGTGAACCTGTTACCGATCGCTATGCGTTCCTAAACTCCGCTGCACTCGGACAATCTGTGCGACTCTGTGGCATAGAACTCTTGTCGCCAGCCAATGAACCATGGCCTTGCACGGGCGTGGATCACGCTCGTGCGGCATCACGCCCGGATGGGTTAAGCGATCGTTCCGCGGGAGCGCTGGCGAGGGTGATTCCCGCCTAGTGGGAACGGCCGATTTGCCTGTGGGAGATCGGGGCGTGACAGGTTGGTATCAGAGCCTGGCTTCTACGCCTTTGGACTTCGATTCGATATCTCTGTTTCGAAAGCTCGTTCGTGGGTTATGTGCGCGCTCTCTCTCAATGCCTCGATGGGATGTTCCAACAATAAGTCTAAATACTTTCAAAATACGTTTTGAATGATATGCTTGCTTGTCTGGTTGTATGCTGCGAGTGGCCTTTGAGCCAACCTGTGCGAACCCTTGAGAGTATCGCTAGTAGCTTGTCCGATTTTCACTAACCCTAAGTTTGGTTGAATGTATCTATTCGAGGGACGCCTTGAACTAGTGCACCATCCAAGACTTAAGAAAAGGTGAAACTCGAGTGCTAAGACTTCGCTATCACTGAGCTGGTTGACGTGTTCACGCTAGAATTGCACTTCGAAAGTGCCACGATCCAGTCTAAGCGATATGCTGATTTTGAAGCTTGTGCAAGTGAATATCCAAATAAAACAAGTACAAACGACTTGTCTAGGATTGCCTCAACCCTAGATTACTGCTTGTCCTTAGTAAGTCTCGAGGACGAGACTTTTTCTAAGTTGGGTAGGATGTAACACCCCGTTCCGCTCAAGCGGACTACCGTCTCAAACGGCAATCGTGCAGCTGTCCCGACCCGCTTTGCCTCGATCAAGAAGCAAAGGATATCCAGACTTGTCCCTACAGGAATCCGGCTTGGACTTTCAGAGGCTCGCTCAGACGTATCGCTCTACCAAGGCGAATCATCGCTAAGGTGGGTGGCTACGGTGAACTTGTCTTTGCTTAGCCAGCACACATAAAATCTGGAATGTTTATGCTAGTCGCTAGGTGAATCACCCCCTGCATGCTAATAAATCCAACGCACCTAGCTAAGGGAATAATCCCAACTTGTACTGCTTGCTAAAAAATGGAAAATGAAATACTGCTTATATTCAGACCCTCGCATGCTAAGTCCCTTAACGGTTTCAACTCTCGGCTTACCTTCGGGTCCGAGCAACGTGCCTGCTTACGTTCCTTAGAAACGCATGCTTGTCTGTTTGTATATTACCGTATTTTCATCCAAACCTCGGAAGACTACTACGTAGTCGTTCCGTGCCTGAACGAACCTGCAAGTATCCGGGACCGTTAGGTCACCAAGGCAGCCTCGAACCAGGGGAATGCATCAAGACAAGTTATTGTACAGAACCAAGATTCAAGTATCCCGTATACTCGTATAGTCGTGCTCCCGTGCACTCGTGTTCTCGTGTTCTCGTGTTCTAGTGCACGCGTGTTCTCGTGTATCTCGTGTAATCGTGTTGCCTGAGATTGGTTAAATCGTGTTGCCTGAGATTGGTTAAATCGTGTTGCTTGAGATTGGTTAACCCTGACTTGCATGTCGCGGACTAGTTCCACGGACGATCACCGGGGCACTGGGGCCGATCCGGTCCGGATGGAGCTCGTGTGTAGTCTCGTGTGCAGGGAGGATAGCTTGCAACGCATCGTGTTCGTGTGCCTCGTGTACACGCGTAGCATGCTATCCTTGTCCTCGACTACGTCCATAATGGCTTTGCCAGCGACCGTGTTCATATAGATAAGTCATCCTCGCTTAGCGGCTATCCGCGTGCGAGTCACTGCATCGCATCAAGAACAACTAAACACCTGAACGATCATGTTAAAGCGACCCTCCTGTTTGCATATGCTTGCCTCCTGAATGTCTATACATGCCTCTGCCCAAATTTATACTGTTTGCCTCAATGTTTGCCTTGGACAGGGAAGGAGATGGTAAGTTGGTAAGTCTCGCCGTGTTTCCTCTAACATCGCACGGTGCACTGCCCGACACGTTAGGCTATTCATTATCTGCATGAAACTGATCCTAAGGCAACTAGAAAGACAACTTAATAGTTGTGCACTGAACCTGTATTACGTGTTTGGATTTGTCGAGCGGGCGAGTAGCTTCCCCACCAGTGCATTCAATGTACTGATAATCCACCAGTTTGATATGCAGGGTGCGGGAGAACCTCGTGCGGTGCGGACGCCTCCAACGTGCGTGTTAAGGCCAGAAGTTCCCTCTGAAGCCTTGCAACGGTGCGTCCGGGACTGAAGCGCATATACAAGACATAAGTTTTGAACATCGCCTGACCATCGCATGTACATTCATTCCACAGTTGTAGCCACTTAGCACGCTTTTACTGTTTCAGAGAGAGAGGCTTGAGCGACTTGTAATCTCGGCTATACGCCGCCTGTAATACATGTTTCATATCAATAAAGAGATTACTTTACTTGTTTCGATGCTTCCGCTATATTGTCGACTCAGTGAACCTGTTACCGATCGCTATGCGTTCCTAAACTCTGCTGTACTCGGACAATCTGTGCGACTCTGTGGCTTAGAACTCTTGCCGCCAGCCAATGAACCATGGCCTTGCACGGGCGTGGATCACGCTCGTGCGGCATCACGCCCGGATGGGTTAAGCGATCGTTCCGCGGGAGCGCTGGCGAGGGTGATTCCCGCCTAGCGGGAACGGCCGATTTGCCTGCGGGAGATCGGGGCGTGACATCGCTAGTAGCTCTGCTTTGGCCCGCGTTCTACCATCTTTGATCCACCTCGGGACTAAAATATTACTTGTTTTATGGAGATCTAGGCACACAGAGAGTTATATAAGTGCATGGATATATATATATATATATATATATATATATATATATATATATATATATATATATATATATATATATATTGGTCCATTGGCATATCCAGAGGTATTAGTGCATGGATATATATATTAGTGCATGGAGAGGCGATTCCTTGGTGGTTTACAGAGAGAATTATTAGATGGTGCACATACATGTAACATGCCTGAACCAAGGGCGGGGTTAGAAGTTTGAACCAATGTTTTAAAAACTAGACCGATGATTGAATCAAAAATCTTTGGTACATGTTGGACCGGGGTTCAACTAGGGTTCAAATAGGCCCTTTATGAGAACCAAATTATGTAAAATATCCACATTTACTTCTTTGTTTGGTTTGGCTTAGTTCTTAGTATGTATGGTTTGGTTTGGTTTTATAACTATAAGGTCTCTCGAAACTAAACCAAGTAACAAATAGTCAAAATCTCACGTGATGAACTTTTTTTTAATTTTGTTTTAAAGCAGAATGGCCAGTTCAATCGTGAACTGGTTCACCGGTTAAACCCCAGTTCAAAAAAAATTGTCGGTTATTTAAAATCTGGTTCAAGTTCGACCGAACTATTTTTTTTGTTAGATTCTGTCCGACCCAGTTCAATCGCCGGTCCGGTCCGATTTTGACAACACTGGTTTGAACTCCGATTGACTAGGTTAGGTCGAGGTTGGCTGGAGCATGAATAAACTCGTGTGGGGGGTGGGGGTGGGGGGGTAAACGGGATATGAGCCCTAGTGCTCATAATCATAAATGAGACATGCACATGTGGACCAATAGGAATAGACTCTTACATCACATGTGCATCCATGTGCACTAATACACTCTATTCCTATTGGTCCACATGTACATGGTTTCCGTTTATATATATATATATATATATATATATATATATATATATATATCACTACAAAAATATACTATTTTGTCGACGAAATTATCCGTCACTAAAATGCATTTTTTCGTCGCTATTAGATTTTAGCGACGGATTAGCGACAAAAATGTTCCTTCAGAATAACTAACGTCGCTACGAAAATTCTGTCGCTAATCCGTCGCTACATCGACGGATTAGCGACGGATTGAGCGACATTAAACCACGGATCAGCGACGTACAAGTTACGTCGCTAAACTTTCTGACTACTTAGCGACGTATTATGTGAGCCAAAATTTGCCAAGTTTTTTAGAAGGTTTTGTTCATTCAGGGCTCACAGAGTTTGTTGCTAATCCGTCGCAAATTCGTCACTCTCAGTTACGGATTAGCGACGAATATTAGCGACGAATTCTGATACATGTTTGGCACATTTGTGTGTATCAGACGTTTTAGCAACAAAAATTTCTGTCTCTGGGTAGTCGCTGGCCTGAGATTTTCTTGATATTCCGTCATAAATCCGTCGCTGGCCTGAGATTTTCCAGATATTCCGTCGTAGTTACGTCGCATGTCCGTCGCTAAAGGTAATATTTTTCCCAGAAATCAATTTTTTCTGAGCATATATCGGTTATACATTCAACAATTTTTACACAAATAAATTTTACACAAACAAATTCCACACAAACTAATAAAACCCACACAAACATGTACAAATATTATATATACATCGAAATAATAAAGTAGAATAATCCAAACATGTACAAATAACTGTTATACAATCCCACAAACTCAAATAAATACAATCAAGTCAAAAAATACAACCAACTAAAAAAATCTCACAAACTCAAATAATCCATCAAGTCGACGGCGGAGGCGGCGGAGGCTGTCGGCTAGCCATGTACTGCGTCATAACCATAGCGATGATATCTTATAGATCATCACGTGCAGCGATATACGAAGCAGTGGCAGGAGCCGTCGAAGGAGCTGGAGGACCCATCGATGCCGTTTGAGGAGCTGGAGCCGTCACAGGTGCTCCAGCATCACGATTGTCTATCAACTATCGAACCAGTCCATGTAGCTCATCCACAGTCTTTGTGAGCTTCTCCAGAGACATCGAACCCGAAGGAACGCGGGAGCCGAGCACTAATGGAGCTGGAGTAGCCGTCGGAGGAGCTCTGGAAAGAAACGACGTAATCGATGCCAACAATCCGATATCGTATACGCTGTTGCATTTTCCTCTTCCGACAGCTTGTACCCACCGATCGTTTCTCACACTCGGCGTACTTCTCTCAGCGTCCCTCTCTAACGTCTCATACGTCTCCTAAATTAATTTATATAAATATGTTTAGAGTTAAGGATTTTAGAGTTATATGTGCTATATTTGATTTTGGTTAGAGTATCATATTAGATACTAGATATCATAGTATATGTATATAATTTGAGTTATATTTGCTATATTTGATTTCAATGATATCTTAAAATAGGATATTAACCAAGGTTCAAAGTATCGGAATCAGAATCGGTATCAGACCATTCATATAAGGGTTAAAGTAAATTGAATAAAATTATAATTTTAAGTATTTATAGTATTTACAGTGTTGTTTCTTAAAATAGGATATTAACAAATGTGCATAATTTTAAGTATTTACAGTGTTGTTTCTTAGTATTTTTGAAATTGAATGACCTAGAGTTGACTTAGTTTGACTGTTTTAACCTAGAAACCTAGAATCTAATTAAATTATAAAAATAATCTAATTAAATTGATAAAATTTTATAAAGACAACTTACATATGCTTTGGCGGTCCGCTCATCTACGAGCTTCACATCCTTCTTTCTTTTGTGGGTCCGCTGGAAGATTGCTGGAAAGTCGACGGTCTTTGGGTCTTCTCCGGCTCAGGTGGCCTCGTCGCACTGTAAAAATTAAGCAATTAATGAATAAGCAAAAAAAATTGAATTACAAAAGAACTGATCTAGCAAAAAAATTTATACTAACCATTCGTCGAAAATTCTTGATGGTCGGAATGGATCCACCAATATGGAGACCACCCTAAGCACGGGCCGCCTTCGCCTTCTTGCACTTGGCCTTGTAGGCCGGGGTGTCTATCTTCTTCTTTATCTCCTCCTAGTACCCCGCTTTCAGCCACTTTTTGCGGAGATCCGGTCCAAGTGACGCCAGCACCTTCTGGTCATTGATCATATCTCTCAACCTCTTGCTAGCGACAGTCTTGTAGCACTTCCGGATATCACTATCTCTATGATCCGGCCACCAATACAACCTCTGCAAATTAGAAAAATATTTTTTTATTATTGTAATAAGAAAAATTATATATTATTATAAATAAAATTCATATCCATACCCCGAGATTCTCCAGCGAAGTGAATCGTCGATCGAGCGGGATGTCAATGAAGTTGATATAAGGGCCATCAAAGCAGCCCCGCATGATCTCCCCCAGATCATTTTCAGCCTTGATCTGGAAGAATCTAAAATAAGTAGACAATATAAAATTAGAATAAAAATACAAAATAAAAGTGTGAATTGATAAATAAATGTTTACGTCGCTCCATCGGTCCATAGCTCGGGACGACATATATTAGCTAGCCGCTCTGGTAGAGTAGGGAGGTCTGCAAATCCTGGATAGCGCACATGTACTCTATTGTTCACAAGAAGGCCTGTAAATGGATTTGCTCGTGTGGGAGCAACTGGTGGAGTAGCCGGTGTAGTAGTGTCGGTAGTGGTTGGAGTAGAAGAAGGGGTAGCAGTTGATGGAAATTTGGGAGATGGAGTATCTCCTCCTACTGAAGAACGAGTATATGGCGGGGATAAATCATCTGTCGCATCTACGAACTCGTCCTCAGGTTGTGTGCGAGAATCTGGGGTAGCAGGCATAGTGGACGGAGGATGCTGAGAAGATGATCCTCTCTGAATTTGTCGCCATCCTTGTCCTCTTTCTCGTCCCGTAATACTATAGGTAAATCTGCAGCTAATAAAAAATGGTGTCATAAAACAAATAATCATAAAGTATTGGTGTGGTAAAATAAGTAAATACTCGTGTGATGATGAAATAAATAATAATCGTGTCATGAAATAATTAAATAAATATCTAAGCTAATGCATATGTATGTACGTACTAATCTTCTTCATCTTTCGAATCGTCATCGTCTTCCGAATCATTTTTCGAATCATCTTCTACTTCTTTATTTTCATTTTCACTTCCACTATCACTATCATCTTCTAATTCTTGTTCCTCGTTCGATACCTCCATATTAGAGTTCTCCTCTATATGAGGTAAATCTGCAATCCCAATCTCTTTGTCAACTCTATCATCCTCTACGGTAACGTCAACCCCCATACCATCAACACCGACCGAACTCATATATGCAAGTTGAGGCATGACCACCTCATCCTCTTGGTATGCTAGATCCACAATATTATATGTGTTTCTATCTTTAGTTTTGCATACAACCCACCAATCTTTATTATTGCATTGTCGACTAGGATAGCTAGTATAATACACTTGATCCGTTTGACTAGCCAACACAAATGGCTCAAAACATATATATCTGTTTTCATATTTTATATCAACAAACCCAAACTGTTTGTCAATTTTTCATCCTTGCTTGGGTGTTGTATCAAACCAATCATATTTAAAAAGCACAATTTTTGTCTAATAAGAGTAATCCAGCTCCACGACATCTCTTAGTACACCGTAATAGTCGAATTCTAGATCGGCATCGTAGACTGAACCACTCACACATACTCTATTTTTTTGTATAATTAGCCTCTTCTTTGATAAATGATTGATTAATAGACTTATCAGTGGTTCTAAATTTGAAGCCATTTATAGTCTATCCATCCCAACACTTTGCCCTCTCGCTTGGTCCTATAGCTAATGCTCGAAGTCGTTCGTTCTATAAGTCTGTACCATGACGAAAAACCTGAAACATCACATATCATATAGACATTAGACAAAGATTGGTCTGAATGCTAAATTTATAATACTTAATTTTTAGGATCCGTACATAATTATGAAACCACGATGTAAATTTTCTATCAACCTCTCTAGCTAGACCATCTTGATTAATATTAGGTCTTTCCATTTTTACCTCAGCTCTAAAATACTGTGATAATAAGGAGAACAGTTAGAGAATTCTTTTCCAAGTATATATAAAATTAAAATATCTAGGAAAGGTATGTCACTTACTTCTCAATATCTTGCATATCTTTTATACCACTATTTAATAATATATACCAATGAGCGGCTTCAAACTCTTCGTCTTTCAACCAACGTACTTTAGTAGCACTTGTAGACTTCCCTCCCATATTGAAGATAGTGTGGATTACACTATTCGGGGCATCAACCCCACCATCATCATTCCTTGGGGTGATATTATGATTTATTCTGACATGAGTATCAAAGTAGATGGAACAGAAGTTTGAAACCTCCTCAATGATATATGCTTCGTATATCAAAGCTTCTACATAAGCCTTATTGCCAACATTCTTCTTCAGGTGATGTAGATACCTATAGATAATATATTGAATCTTAGAATTATTTAAATAAAGAAATTATTAGTATAAAGATTTTTTACCTCTCAAATGGATACATCCATCGATAATGGACGGGAGCACCGATGCGTGCTTCGTATGCAAGATGAATCGACAAATGCTCCATACTATCAAAAAACTCGGAAGGAAGCACCCTTTCTAACTTACACAATGTCAATAAAATCTTCTCCTCAAGTTCTATTATATGTTACACCGCCAACTTGTTTGAACACAAATCCCTGAAGAATATATATAATTCGGCCAACAGAGTCCATACTTGATGAGGCAACATCTCTCTCAGAGCAATAAGTAGTAACCTCTCCTTAAACACATGGCAATCATGAATCTTCATCCCTGTTAGCTTGCGTTCGTTGAGATCAACACATCTTGTTAGATTTGACACATAGCCGTCAAAAAATCTCAACTTTAAAATCCAGTTGTATATTATCAATTTATCCTCCCTACTCAATGTAAATGGCGCTGGAGGCTTGACCCAATTGCCGTTGCCACTTCGTTTTAGGTGCAAATCTGAATGCCTACAAATAATTTTCAAGTTATTTCTTGCTTTGACATTGTCTTTCATTTTCCCCTTGATATCTATCACTGTATTGAAGATGTTGTCGAATACATTCTTTTCGATATGTATGACATCAGGATTGTGCCTTATGATATTATCCTTCCAATAAGGTAAGTCCCAAAAGATACTTTGCTTCGTCCAATTATGCCTACGTCCGAAATATTTAAAGTGATAGGCCGATATCGGATCTTCCATCACAGTCGACAATCCATCTACCTCTTTCCAAACTTTGTCTCATGTCAGTCTCAACGGGGGAGAAGATAGTTCATGTTTACCAACTCTAAAGGAATCTATGTTCCTTCGCCACGGATGCGACGCAGAAAGGAACTGACGGTGACAATAAAAAAATACTACCAAAAAATATCGAAATAGTGATGGTTTTAGCAACGTCCAAATAAAACGTCGCTAAATTATAGGTATTTAGCGACGTTCATATAAAACATCGTAATACGTCGGTGATAGCAACGTTTAGCGACTGTAATTATTATAATAATATAAAATATTGCTAGGTAGTCGCTAAACGTCGCTAACTTTTTAATTTTAGCAATGTTTACCGACGTTTATGTATTTAAGTCACAGTATATTATAATATCCACGACGGTTAGCAACGTCTGGACAGACGTCGCTAATATATTTCATATAGGATTTGACAAATTTTTCTTCCCTGCATTTCCTTCGATATCTGCAAAATTTTAAAACCCCCCCATCCCGACGTGCCACCTCGGCGACCTCCCTCCGGCCGCGTCCTCCCCCCTCCGGGGTGCTCCTCCCTCCATCAGCTCCTCCTTCCTCCGGCTCCCCTCCTCCCTCCGGCGTCCTTCTCCCTCCGGCAGCTCCTCCTCCCTCCGGCGTTCTTCTCTCTCCAGCTCCCCTCCTCCTCACTCGGTGATCTCCTCTCTCTGTCTTCTTTCTCTGTCTCTCTCTCTCTCTCTCTAACACGATACAACACAACACGATACGACATGACATAAAACACACTAACCCTTACCCTAATTCGGACACACACACACGTACGCGGACACACTAACACATGCGGACACTAACCCTAATATTGACACGGACATACGGACACACACAAACATAGACAAGACATGACATGCCACGGACACACGGACACAAACAAGACACAGACATAGATATGACATGGGATACGACACAAATACATACATATACACTGACATGATACGAAATATGATACAGACCCTAACCCTATCTCTCTTCTAGTTAGATGTCTGAGTTTAGACGCAATATTGTTACCTGCAGCGTATATAATACGATGCAGATCTCGACTCAAGGAGAGTCGTATACACGGACAGGGAATGACTCTTCAAAGCTGAGACACAATACGGTATTTGCTTCTTCTCGAACTCGTATCCAATTTGGGTTGATGCTTCTTGCTGCACGAGCTGTTGCATTGGCTACTGCAGACTGCTAAACCTGTTGTTGAAGGCTCTACAGTGCACTGGCTCTGCTGCTACTTGCTGAGTTTACAAAGGCCGACGGTACAAAGTAAGTCAATTAGATGATTTAGCATCATCTATATCATGTATTTCTTTATTCATCATATATTGACTTTTTTGATAAAAATAATTATCTCTGTATAGATATCGTCCATCGTCGGTACAGAGACGTCTGGGCCTCTTTTTGAGGAACAACTATGGTGGCCCTTGGATCAATTACTCTGAAGCTCCGAAGGAGAGGAAGGCGTTCTGGTTTGCGCACTTCAAGGTAAAAGTATATTATATCAGTCATCTAATTTCTGCATATTATATAACTTACTAAATTACTTATTGTAGCAAACATATTTCTATCCCCTGCACCGGATCGAGTTGATCGAGCAGATATTTCCTGCCGTTGTCGCCAAGCCTGGATGACCAGAAGGCTCGTGATCGCGTTAAAAAACTGATCCAAGGTTGGATCACGCCTGAGCATTGGACTGTGATGAGGGCTAGATTCGACGTTCCGAGGTACAAGAAAAGGTCTGAGAAGGCCAAGACGGCTAGGCATAAGGCATCAAAGTGGTGTGGTGGCTCGATTCCGATGACGGAATATTTCTGTCGTTTTGTATGTTTTCAGATATATTATTTTAATGCAATTACGATAAAATAGTAGTAGGATAAAATATTTAATTTTAGTACTAAATAATATATTTTTAACAGGTACAGAGGGGTGAGGATGCAAACATGGTGACCGTCTTACTGGCTACCCGTCGAAAGGGCAGAAATCTCATTGATGAGAGGGCCTCGCAGACCTATGTAAGTATTAATTTACTTTGTGTTAATTTTAATATAAATTAGGCAATTATCGAGTATATAAACTTTTCTAGGCTGAGTATCTTAGGCTGCGTGAGCGGACGACTGCTAGTGCACCTACAGCGGGAGAGGCTGATACTTCCTCGCAGCCCTCTCCAGCTCCGTCGGTGGACGAGCTGTGGGTGACCGCCGCTGGTGGTCTCCAGAGGGGTACGTACTACGGTACGGGATCCTATGGCGCCCTTGTTGCGACGCAGTCATCTAGGGCCTCCCCGGCAAGTGCGCATCCCACACAGCCCTCGCAGTCGTCGGCCCGAGTCCAGGAGACCGTTGATCGTCAGATTGCGTCTCTCCGTGACGAGTTGCTGCGAAGGATGGAGGAGCAGTCCCTGTCCCAGCCGCAGACGGACGATGTGACACTCATCGCATTATTTGATATGCTCGAGCGCAGCATCATGGAGCTCCGGGATACGATAGCTGATCTTAGAGTGTCGATAGAGCGCAGCATGACGAAGCTGCAGGCATCACAACTCTCCATAGGTGAGAGGCTGACGATGATGCAGGATTCAATGGTTTATAGCAGTACGAAGCTGTCACGACCCGCACCCGGATATTCGGGCACGAGTGCGTGGGCACGTCCAGCCTACGCCGCAGAATCGGCGGTAGTACGCTGTCTAGGGCATGACCACAAGCAATAAATCTAGCTCATTCACAACAAATAAATAGGCAAGAAAATAGCAGGAAAGGAATGCTAAGATTTTATAACCAGAATATGAAAATCAGATCCAGAGTTTATTACAGAACCAGAGATTTATATCGGGGACAAACCCGATTTATGAGATAAGAAATAGGAATAAAGATAGCTAATGCTAACTACTCTGCAGGAGTAGTCTCCTGGGTGGGAACCGGCTCTGCAACTGTATCACCTGCTGGCTCATAGGGTCCATAGTAGGTAGGGGCAAGGTTCTCATCATCGCCTAAACAACGTATCCAGTCAGGAAAGAAGCAAAGTACACAGTGCACAACAAGACTAAACTTAAATATTTATGACAATTAACTGAGTATCATATTGAGAAATTGCGTAAAGGAAATATCAACATCTCAGAGTTTAATGCTATAAACAGGAATATGAGAAAGCAGGAAGTAAAGTGAAACAGGAAATGAAACTACAACAGTCAGTAAGAACTATAACAAGACTAGAACTATCTGTGTGAACTTGTGTTTGTTTTAGAATACATAGTTGGCATGTAGGGGTTTATAAGGCTAATAAGGCCGTCTTAGACGACTAGTGTCTGGAACAATCAAGTATAAGGCTGATGGTACAGTCGCGTACCAACAGCTAGTATCTGGACCTGGGGAAGGGTAAACTACATGCCTCCTAGTATTCTCCCACCCGACACGAAAGCAAGACATGAACTCTAATATTCAAGACATGAAAATCCAGCATTTCTGACACTAGGTGTAATCATCAAGGGTACTAGTAAAACAGGAAATTAATTATCACAATATATAGATTTAACTTGAAGTGCAGGTACTTGCCTGTTGTTTGGATCCGATTAATTGTTCTAGGGGAAGTCTCCAGAGATGAGTCCAAAAGCTAAAATAAACATTACCATCATGCTCAGAGGATGTCAAATAGCTAGAAACGCCTGTCCTTGGGTCCAATTTGGAGACAAGGGCAAAAACGGCAGTTTCGGGCCAAAACGGGGTCCACCGTTGGGCCCGCTTTGCACCGAAAAACGTGTCCGGGTCAAAAGTCTCTAAATTCACCAAACTTAGTGCCAACAGGTCAGGAACGCTGATACGAACCCAACGGAACTTCCAGATTTGGATTCCGATGAGCCGAACACAAAATCGCCCGTCGAGCGGGGCCTGTGGGGCCCACGACACGCGATTTCGTCAACGTTCTCAGAATCAAACCAAACTTGACCCACAGGACCAGCGTATCGCTACGAGTCCGATGGCGCAAGTTTCGTCTCGATCCGACGAGTGTACACGAAATTAGGGTGAATTGCCGAGAAGGCGGATACGGAGCGATGTCCGCGGATACGCGTTGATTCCGGTGTGCACGCACACCCGAATCAGCTTCCGCGAAACCTCACACGTCCGTATCGACGCTGCGCACGTATCTGTAAAGACCGCGCGCGACCAAGTCGTCCCGTTTGGCGGGACGTACTCAGTTCCGGGGTAAAACAGGGTCTGGTTTTTCCTGTTTTTGGATCGCGGTGCACGATCACCACAGGACGCGATGCCCCGAACAGTTTGTCCGGACACCGAGAGGGTCATACAGGCTTCACAACGCAATTTGCGGAATTGAAAACGGAGCTACGAGGCGAAAGTTACACGCACCTGAAGGGGACCCGAAAACAGGGTCGAACCGTGTCCGTGTCGTGTCGGACACGACACGAAGAAAAGGGGATTTAGGGTTAGGGTTCGTCTGCGGCGGCCGGCGGCTCGCCGGAGGGAGGCTGGAGGCGGTCGGGGGCTTCGCCGGAGGCGGCCGTGCTCGCTGGCGGGGGCAGCGGCGTGCGGCAGGCGGCCGGCGGCGGGGACGAGCAGCTGCTGCTGGCTGCTGCGGCTGAGGGGAAAGGGCTGAGTCGTCGTCGATGGCCGGCTGGCAGGCGGAGGACGGGGGAGAGGCGACGGCGGTGGTGGTGGAAAGGGCGAGGTGGCCGTGGCGGCGTGCGGCGGAGGGGAGCGCGGTGGCGGTGGCGGATCGTGGTGTCCGGAGGGAGAGAGGGGGAGGTTAAATAGGGCGGAGGCGGTGGCGGTTGCAGCGGCCGAGACGAGCGGGGAGGTGGCCGGGTCGTGGAGGAGCGGCCGAGGCGGGCGGCGGCGTCCGCGGGCGGCGGCGCCGGACGCGGGGAGGGAACGGGTCGTGGGGGAAGGGCTGGGGAGCGGGTCGGGGTCCGGGCGGGTCGGGTTCAAGCGGACCCGACCCGACCCGCTAAGGGTGACGGGCCGTGGGGGACTGGGCCGGGCCGGCCCAATGGGCCGCGGGCCGAAAATTAAATATAAATATAAATAGTAATAATAATAATAATAATAATAATAATAATAATAATTAATAAATAAATCAGTAATTAAATAAATAGTTTTAGGTGATTTAAAAAATAGGTCCGGGGCCCGATAAATTCCAGAAAAATTGCCCTAAGTCCAGTTTTCCATTTTACACCCAAAAATATTATTTCCATAATATTTTAATATTATTTATTAACAAAAAAAAATCATTTAATAATTGAAAACCTTGATTTTAATTACAGAAAATTCACAGAAAATTCCAGAAAATTGCGAAAAATCCCAATTTGAAATTCTTGAAAAATCTGGGGGTTTACAATCTACCCAACTTACAAAAAATTTCGTCCTCAAAATTTAAAACTTAAGCCATACTCTGTTAACTCTTCATGTACATAAGACAAGTCCATCGCAACCTCCTCGCGATAATTAAAATCCGAATCATGTCCACTGCAATCACTTCATGATTTAGGTGACCACTTGCTCTAATCAAAATTCTACCTATGGTTATCACTTCTTACTTCCTCAAATTATCCACAGGCAGATTAAGCCCCTAGGACATCGTCAAGATTTGCACATGCTTATGAATTTGTCTCATGATTTTAACTATCGTAAATTCCTCTAGAAGTGATTCGAGTCCTATTTGTAAATTTCATTCACATCCTCAATATTCCAACTAGGTAGTCCAACCATCGAACTTTAATTCAAAATTGAAAAATAATTTAAATGTGGTTCACCAATGTTCAAGTCTGAATTATATACCCTCTAAATTCAAAATGACGATTTTACCTTCATTATTTCAAGATCTAAATCATGTACTTGAGATATAACTATTGATATCAACTCATTAATCATCTTAGTCACTCCTCTAAATTTTCAAAATGAGAATGGCTTGAACTTCTTCCAATCTAATCTTCTCGGTCACAATTTTAAAGAGTTTATCTTGAGTTGACAATTGCACTGCTACCCAACTTAGAGTTTACCCATTCATCACAAAAGACTACATACCTTAAGAAAATATTCCTTAATATGGTTACTCATGTCATTCAATCCTCGAACTTCAACGCCGATCATATCACATATGATATGTCCTCAATTACGAAAGTTTAATCCTCAAGTATGTGATCGGCCTATGTGGCATATCTAGTACTATCTATGTACCAAACTTATACCAGGCACGAGATTTCGTCTTTCCGAAATAAGGGAAGACGAAGATCAATAATAAAGAGTTCAAGGGTGAGGTGATAGAACAGAAGTATCGGGATCAAGGAGTTTAAAGAATTCAGGTGGGAAATTGTCAAGCGTTTTGTGGATTGAATCCTATCTTGGTAATTCCTATTCACATGCTTGTATTAATACAGTCATGTAACCTGATATGATATGTTCAGACATGTCTAGGGCAAGTATATTAGTCAACTGTATATCTCAATCCACGTAAAGTAGTGCGAAGGGCGAATCAAAATGTACTAAGGCTGATCAGACCGTAATACACTGATTCTGAATAGACAATCGTATTAGTGTGTCGACCCACTAATACATATGTCATGAACAAGCTCGATAAAGAGTAAGCTTGCAAAACTAGGCTATAGAATAGCAGCATAAGTCGAGTATATCAAAATTAAGTGCGCTAGATGATGATGAAAGGAAGGTACAAATTATTAAAGTTCACAAAACATCCTACAATAAGCACACAAAAAAAGATTCTACAATCTCTACAGTTATCAGTTATAAAAGCATAGCAGGTTATTAGCAAGTTTAAAAATTTACTAGGTTGGGGCTGAGGTCACGAACCAATAGGCACGGCTAAACAATACTGGGAACGGTATCTACGAATCACCTGCGCATTAGCTACTCCAAGGGTCTGCGCGTTCTCCACAGTCATGCTGGTAGGGCATCTCGTGGTGATCTTGTAGGAACCTCGTCGCTTGCTGGTAGATCCTTTACTCTGCATCCAAAAACAAACGATAAAGGCGCACAGGAATCAAGGCAGGATGCAAGTCAATAAAATGATTCGAAGCCGATATGAATATCAAGAACGATTCAATCAAGTGGATGAGCTTTTCCTAAAATCCTCAATCTTATTGCAGGTCTGTTCGGTCCCTAAGTTGAAACCGAACAATTTAGTCATTTGACCTGCATGGGCCACCATAAAAACGTGTCACGACCCGCACCCGGATATTCGGGCACGAGTGCGTGGGCACGTCCAGCCTACGCCGCAGAATCGGCGGTAGTACGCTGTCTAGGGCATGACCACAAGCAATAAATCTAGCTCATTCACAACAAATAAATAGGCAAGAAAATAGCAGGAAAGGAATGCTAAGATTTTATAACCAGAATATGAAAATCAGATCCAGAGTTTATTACAGAACCAGAGATTTATATCGGGGACAAACCCGATTTATGAGATAAGAAATAGGAATAAAGATAGCTAATGCTAACTACTCTGCAGGAGTAGTCTCCTGGGTGGGAACCGGCTCTGCAACTGTATCACCTGCTGGCTCATAGGGTCCATAGTAGGTAGGGGCAAGGTTCTCATCATCGCCTAAACAACGTATCCAGTCAGGAAAGGAGCAAAGTACACAGTGCACAACAAGACTAAACTTAAATATTTATGACAATTAACTGAGTATCATATTGAGAAATTGCGTAAAGGAAATATCAACATCTCAGAGTTTAATGCTATAAACAGGAATATGAGAAAGCAGGAAGTAAAGTGAAACAGGAAATGAAACTACAACAGTCAGTAAGAACTATAACAAGACTAGAACTATCTGTGTGAACTTGTGTTTGTTTTAGAATACATAGTTGGCATGTAGGGGTTTATAAGGCTAATAAGGCCGTCTTAGACGACTAGTGTCTGGAACAATCAAGTATAAGGCTGATGGTACAGTCGCGTACCAACAGCTAGTATCTGGACCTGGGGAAGGGTAAACTACATGCCTCCTAGTATTCTTCCACCCGACACGAAAGCAAGACATGAACTCTAATATTCAAGACATGAAAATCCAGCATTTCTGACACTAGGTGTAATCATCAAGGGTACTAGTAAAACAGGAAATTAATTATCACAATATATAGATTTAACTTGAAGTGCAGGTACTTGCCTGTTGTTTGGATCCGATTAATTGTTCTAGGGGAAGTCTCCAGAGATGAGTCCAAAAGCTGAAATAAACATTACCATCATGCTCAGAGGATGTCAAATAGCTAGAAACGCCTGTCCTTGGGTCCAATTTGGAGACAAGGGCAAAAACGGCAGTTTCGGGCCAAAACGGGGTCCACCGTTGGGCCCGCTTTGCACCGAAAAACGTGTCCGAGTCAAAAGTCTCCAAATTCACCAAACTTAGTGCCAACAGGTCAGGAACGCTGATACGAACCCAACGGAACTTCCAGATTTGGATTCCGATGAGCCGAACACAAAATCGCCCGTCGAGCGGGGCCTGTGGGGCCCACGACACGCGATTTCGTCAACGTTCTCAGAATCAAACCAAACTTGACCCACAGGACCAGCGTATCGCTACGAGTCCGATGGCGCAAGTTTCGTCTCGATCCGACGAGTGTACACGAAATTAGGGTAAATTGCCGAGAAGGCGGATACGGAGCGATGTCCGTGGATACGCGTTGATTCCGGTGTGCACGCACACCCGAATCAGCTTCCGCGAAACCTCACACGTCCGTATCGACGCTGCGCACGTATCTGTGAAGACCGCGCGCGACCAAGTCGTCCCGTTTGGCGGGACGTACTCAGTTCCGGGGTGAAACAGGGTCTGGTTTTTCCTGTTTTTGGATCGCGGTGCACGATCACCACAGGACGCGATGCCCCGAACAGTTTATCCGGACACCGAGAGGGTCATACAGGCTTCACAACGCAATTTGCGGAATTGAAAACGGAGCTACGAGGCGAAAGTTACACGCACCTGAAGGGGACCCGAAAACAGGGTCGAACCGTGTCCGTGTCGTGTCGGACACGACACGAAGAAAAGGGGATTTAGGGTTAGGGTTCGTCTGCGGCGGCCGGCGGCTCGCCGGAGGGAGGCTGGAGGCGGTCGGGGGCTTCGCCGGAGGCGGCCGTGCTCGCTGGCGGGGGCAGCGGCGTGCGGCAGGCGGCCGGCGGCGGGGACGAGCAGCTGCTGCTGGCTGCTGCGGCTGAGGGGAAAGGGCTGAGTCGTCGTCGATGGCCGGCTGGCAGGCGGAGGACGGGGGAGAGGCGACGGCGGTGGTGGTGGAAAGGGCGAGGTGGCCGTGGCGGCGTGCGGCGGAGGGGAGCGCGGTGGCGGTGGCGGATCGTGGTGTCCGGAGGGAGAGAGGGGGAGGTTAAATAGGGCGGAGGCGGTGGCGGTTGCAGCGGCCGAGACGAGCGGGGAGGTGGCCGGGTCGTGGAGGAGCGGCCGAGGCGGGCGGCGGCGTCCGCGGGCGGCGGCGCCGGACGCGGGGAGGGAACGGGTCGTGGGGGAAGGGCTGGGGAGCGGGTCGGGGTCCGGGCGGGTCGGGTTCAAGCGGACCCGACCCGACCCGCTAAGGGTGACGGGCCGTGGGGGACTGGGCCGCGGGCCGAAAATTAAATATAAATATAAATAGTAATAATAATAATAATAATAATAATAATAATAATAATTAATAAATAAATCAGTAATTAAATAAATAGTTTTAGGTGATTTAAAAAATAGGTCCGGGGCCCGATAAATTCCAGAAAAATTGCCCTAAGTCCAGTTTTCCATTTTACACCCAAAAATATTATTTCCATAATATTTTAATATTATTTATTAACAAAAAAAAATCATTTAATAATTGAAAACCTTGATTTTAATTACAGAAAATTCACAGAAAATTCCAGAAAATTGCGAAAAATCCCAATTTGAAATTCTTGAAAAATCTGGGGGTTTACAGAAGCTATTATCTACCATGGATTTATACAACCAGCAACTAGCAGAGTTTGAGCAGATACGTCCTTCTGGTGCGCCTACATCGACACAGACTCCACCGACGTCACTGCCTTCTCCATCGACATCGGTATCAATTTTACGGGAGCAGTATGATCTGTTCTTAACCCTGATGCACGCCAGTGGTCATCCTCCTGCAGATCCGCAGTAGTCCTAGTTAGGACCGTTTATTGATTGTTTGTGTTTCAGACATATGATATTTGGTCATTTATGAATATTTTTTATTTTTGAGGCATTCATACATTATTTCTTGTATTATTTAGGAAAAGGCTTTCAGACTCAGTTGTGTGGATATTTGCTGTATTATTTACGATAAGATTTTCTCCTGATTCGGTTTATAATCTTAATATTTTATTTTTTCAAATTTTATTATATTATTCATATTAAATATATGTTAATTTACCAGTGTTGAGTGTTCAACCGAAGGGGGTCGGCGAACCCAGCAAATTCAACGAAGGGTTGCTCCGGGTCTAATTGTACAAATTATGAATTCATAAACTGCAGAAAGAATGGTTTGGAAACAATTCAATTTTTATTTTTTTTATTTTTTCAGTATCTTTAGAGACGTTTTTAGCAACGTTTAGCGACGTTTAGAGACATTTATATACGTCGCTATAAACGTCGCTATATACGTCACCAATTTAGCAACGTTGTGTCGCTAACCATCGCAAATTTAGCAACGTTGTGTCGCTAACCGTCGCTAATTTAGCGACATATAGCGACAAAATATACGTCGCTAATTTAGCAACGTTGCGTCGCTAAACGTCACTAATATACCGACCCATCTTCGTCGCTAGAAAACGTCGGAATAGCGATGTTTTGTGACATTTTTCCAGTCAGCGACTAGCTTAAAGGCAACTTCAACGAAACGTCGCTACCGAAGTCGCTAAAATTATTTAGCGACATTTTTTGGCCATTTAGCGACGTTTCTAGCGACTGCCATTTCTGGCCACCCCAACACCTTCATCCATCCTCCGCCATCTCCCCCGCCCTCCGGCACCCCGAGGAACCCAGCTCCCCTCCAATAACCCTAGCTCCCCGGCGAGTCGGCCCCGAGCTCCGCCGTGACCTCGAACCCCGCTGTCTCCGGCCGCCAGTCCCTCGCCGTGACCCGAGCTCCCCGGCCACCGCCACCCAAGACTCCGACGACCATCCTCCGGTCGACCCGACCTTCCCGTCGACCAGCACAGCCGCAGCGCCTCCACCGCTGGCCGAGCGTCGCCGCGTCACCCCGCGTTCGCAAAGAATAGCGTTTCCGATGCCCTGTTCTGGTGATAATTTCTCTCTCCTCGTTGCCTCATTTTTCGTTCTGTCTACTGTGACGCATAGACTGTGTGACCCCATCGAAACCCGTGCCATCGGTTTGGCGTATCGCGTCCTGAGTCGGTCGCAAACCGCGACGCAAAATCAGGGAAATAAACCCCCAATTCTGAAAATTCAGAATTCGTCCCGAACTCCCCAGTTCGCGACCATTTTACGCACAACCTGTGAAATATTTTCAAAATCCATCTGAACAATTATTTAGACCTTATGACCTAGTTTTAAAACCTTTTTTTGTGTAATTTTTTGAGCTGTAGATTGCATGTTACTTGAGGGTGAAAATGATCGAAATATTGGTTATTTAAATACCTTGATTTTCTCGGAACTGGGTGCGCCCCGCTAAACGGGACGCCTTGGTCATGTGCGAATTTCACTGAAAGGTACGCGCCGTTAATAAGGACGTGTAAGATTTTACGGAAGTTGATTTGGATGTGCGTGCACACCGGAATCAACGCGTATCCGTCGACAACACCCTTTATCGATCATGTTCTGGAACTTGTTGTAACTTCGTATACGCACGTCGTATCGAAACAAAACTTGTGCCATCGGACTCGTAGCAATACGCTGGTCCTGTGACCCAAGTTTGGTTCGATTCTGAGAACGTTGACAAAATCGCGTATCGTGGGCCCCACGGCTCCACTTGACGGCCGATTTTGTGATCGGCTCATCGAAATCTAGTTTTGGACATTCCGTTGGGTTTGTATCGTCGTTCTGGACTTGTAGACACTAAGTTTGACAAATTTGGAGAACATTGTCTCTAGCACGTTTCTCGGTGCGAAGTGGGCCATATGTGGACCCCGCTTTGACCAAAAACTGTCACTTTTGCCCCTGTGTCCAAATTGGACTTATGGACAGACAATTCTAGCTATTTGATATCTTTTGAACCTGATGGTAGCATTTATTTCAGCAACCGGAGGAGTACCTGCAGATCCCGCTGATACCAGAGCAGCAGTTGGAGCTAGAACCCCAGGCAAGTATACCTTGCCATACTTGCAGCATTTATTTATACTATTCTCTTGATTTATTACTGCAATATCTCTGTTCAACCTTGGACCGTGTGACATTACAGCGTCCGAATAATATTCGGGTGTCAACACCATACGCGACGTTGTGTAACGTCACCTAGACATGGATATCGAGACCCTATACATTCTCGTGCTTGCCTTATCAAGTACGTCATACCTCATGACACCTGATACTATTCATGAGACAGAATCTTCCTGAGATATTCATGGTGATTCTGTATAGGTTACAGGTTTCATGACATATACATTATTCACATGCTTAGATCTTATTATGACTTGCTACATTAGATATGATCTTGCGTGTCATGGACATGAGACGTGTGATTACATTGGATGGGAAGAGACACACAGGCTACAGGCTAATTTATATATATATATTTATTATTATGAGGCCTTAGACTCTACATCAGAGCTAGGCACTCTACTAGTGATATCGCTGCTACCGGCTCCCCAACACCGAGCTTGTAGTGGTCTCAGCCTGAGTTCTAGTGATACTCTCTTCTTGCAAATCACTTAGTTGGTTATATAGTTTATCCTATTGTTTTATTTATTATTGCACTGCATTTATTATGGTTTAAGTTATTCTTGTACCTTGATATGTCCCCTGAGGACCTGGATCCGGATTATGTCCCCAGGAATAGCAGAGGAGATCTATCCCGAGGTATACGGGATAGGAGCATTAGCAGGAGCAAAAGCAGGAACATGTGCATACATTGGAGCAGTACCAGAAACCGAGGACGAGGTGATTGCCGAGGATTTCTCCTGAGTATATGCTTTATCCATACTCAGTATTTGCTGTTTTTATACTCTTTATTTCTTGTCAATTGACTATTGTATCAGACTTATTATCGGGTTGTTCCCTGATATATATTTTGTTGAGACATTGATGTTGGTTATATTTTATTTTGCGGTTATTGATCATATTTATCTTCTATGGATGAGAGTAGATTGTGACTTGTTATTTAGACTTTATTGTTGTATTACAGCTTAAGTACACCCTGATGGGTCCATTAAATTGGGTCTTCCCATCGGTGTGTACTGCTGGCCATTGCCACGTGCCTAGTCCCTCGATATTTTGGGACTGGGGCGTGACATAGTTTTTGTGGTGGCCCATGCAGGTCAACGACTAAATTGCTTCGGTTTCAACTTAAGGACCGAGCAAGCCTGCGAAAATAATAGGATAAGGATCTCATCCACTTGCTTGAATCGTTCTTGATCACTATATCGGATTCGAATCAATTTCTTGACTTGCATCCTGCCTTGATTCCTCTGTACGCCTCTTATAGTTTATTTTGGATGCAGAGTAATGGATCCACCAGCAAGGGATGATACTCCTGCAGGATCACCACGAGGTTCTGTGGTAACCAACGAAGATGAAGTAACACTAGTGGATGGAGGTCAATCAGCACATCAAAGCAGTCAAGCTAATCATCATACCTCAAGGTTTCGGCATGATGACATCCCACCTCCGTCGCAGTTTTCTCCACCAATGCCCGTATTCCCACAAGGGCAGGCTATGGACGGGCACCAGATGTTTCAAATAATCTACGCAATGATGCAAGCTCAACAAGAGGCTCTGCAAAATAGTATAGTTATCGCACTGGAGCAGACGAAATTACCAGCACGATGGCCAACGACGGGCTCTATCACCGATTTTTGCCAGCTGAAGCCCCACACTTTTTCAGGCAAGGAGGAGCCCACTGAAGTTCATGAGTAGCTCACCAACACTCAACATCAATTAGAAGCAGCTGAGCTTCCAAGAGAGCGTTGGATGACTGTCGTCCGGATGCAACTGACGGGCAATGCACATCACTGGTGGCTATCTGAGGAGACACGGGTCGGACCAGACCGAGTCACTTGAGAAGAGTTCTCTAGACTCTTTCAGGAGATGTACATTCCAGCCATTGCTCGATCAGAACTTCAGGACAAGTTCAATCGCCTCACTCAAGACAGTATAACAGTGGAAGAATACAATGCGGAGTTCATACGTCTGAGTCGCTTCACCCCAACCTTGATTCCGATAGAAGAGGAGAAGGCTGAAAAGTTCTTCGATAGACTAAACTTTGAGCTACAAAGATTAATCGGATCCGTTGCACCTACTTCTTACTCGAACGTTCTTGTTGCAGCCCGACGCATGGAGCGCACCACCAGGAAAGAATCCAGCCTGAAAAGGCCATATTTACCAGCACCAACCAGAGCATCACAAGAGGAGTCTGCAAAGCGTCAACCGATAAATCCACCACCGAGAGTAGCACCAAGAGCCTCATTCCTTCCTACTTGTCACTATTGTGGCAAGGTAGGCCATATTGAGAGTGCAGACGCAAGTTGGGAATGTGCTTGATTTGCGGATCCAGACAACACTTAGCCAGAGATTGCACAACACACCAAGTAGAAACACCGATGATTCACCGAAAAGTCTTACCAGCACCGGAAGGATATCAGCCGAGGCCACCCTTGGCACCACAAGCAGCACTCTTCCGGCAGGCCCAGCAACAGCAGAGGGCACCTCCACAAGTACGCGGACAAGCTTTTGCGATGACCATGGAGGACGCGCAGACTCGTAGAGTAGCAAATGCGCGTAAGTTATTCATAGATGCATTGCTTTAGCACGTGCCTGTTAGTTCATGACCTAAGCCTTAAACCTAGTATTTTGAACTTGTTCATAATTGATAACCAAGTTTTCTAAGCTGTAGTTTTCTTGCTTTAACCAGATTTCCTTCACTCTTGAATTTACATAACTTTCATTGCTTAGGAAAATAATATTTTTCCCTAGGTGTTTTGCTTAACCCTCATCCTTTGATTCTCCTTGATTGTGTCATGCTTCGAACCTGTTTTGCAAATTGTGTCATCTCTTCTGACCTGTTATTTCTTTGATTGGGAGGACGCAATCCTCTTAAGGGGGTAGATTGTAAACCCCCAGATTTTTCAGAAATTTAAAAACAAATTTTTGAAAATTTTCTGATATTTTTAACTAATTAAAATCAAGGTATTCTGGTATTAAATAATTTTAAATATTTTTATTAAATGTTAAAATATTATGAAAATAATATTTTTGGATGTAAAATAAAATATTAGACATAGGGTAATTTTTCTGAAATTTATTGGGCCCCAGAACTATTTTTAAAGACCTAAAAATTAATATTTTCATTAAACCCAAAATAAATCCGGTTTAATGAACCGAACCAACCCAAACCGGACCGACCCAACTGAACCAATACCCAAACCCTAGTGGGTCGGGACGGGTCTTAACCCAACCCGAAACCGTACCCAAACCCGCAATCTACAGTATCCCTGACCCATTGTTTCCCCTCTCCGCGGTTGTAACCGCCGCTGCCCGCCGATCCCGGCCGCCGCGATCCCCGCGACCGTTTTCCCCGCGCTGCCTCGCCTCCCCAACGGCCGCCTCTTCCTCTCCACCTCCCCGCAACGGTCGACCGAGGCTTCCCCTATAAAACCCCGGCCTCCCCCGAACCTCACCACCACCGCCATCTCTCCACCGCCACTACCATTTTCGGCCACCCCAACACCTTCATCCATCCTCCGCCATCTCCTCCGCCCTCAGGCACCCCGAGGAACCCAGCTCCCCTCCAGTAACCTTAGCTCCCCGGCGAGTCGGCCCCAAGCTCCGCCGTGACCTCGAACCCCGCTGTCTCCGGCCGCCAGTCCCTCGCTGTGACCCGAGCTCCCCGGCCACCGCCACCCAAGACTCCGACGACCATCCTCCGGTCGACCCCGACCTTCCCGTCGACTAGCACAGCCACAACGCCTCCACCGCTGGCCGAGCGTCGCCGCGTCACCCCGCGTTCGCGAAGAATAGCGTTTCTGACGCCCTGTTCAGGTGACAATTTCTCTATCCTCGCTGTCTCATTTTTTGTTCTGTCAACTGTGACGGATAGACTGCGTGACCCCCTCGAAACTCGTGCCATCGGTTCGACGTATCGCGTCCTGAGTCGGTCGCAAACCGCGACGCAAAATTTGGGAAATAAACCCCCAATTCTGAAAATTCAGAATTCGTCCCGAACTCCCCAGTTCGCGACCATTTTACGCACAACCTGTGAAATGTTTTCAAAATACATCTGAACTATTATTTAGACCTTATGACCTAGTTTTAAAACCCTATTTTGTGTAATTTTTTGAGTTGTAGATTGCATGTTATTTGAGGGTAAAAATGATCGAAATATTGGTTATTTAAATACCCTAATTTTCCCGGAACTGGGTGCGCCCCGCTAAACGGGATGCCTTGGTCATGTGCAAATTTTACCGAAAGGTGCGCACCGTTAATACGGACGTGTGGGATTTTACGGAAGTTGATTTGGATGTGCGTGCACACCGGAATCAACCCGTATCCGTCGACAACACCCCATATCGGCCCTGTTCTAGAACTCGTTGTAACTTCGTGTACGCACATCGTATCGAAACGAAACTTGCGCCATCAGACTCATAGCAATACGCTGGTCCTGTGACCCAAGTTTGGTTCGATTCTGAGAACGTTGACAAAATCGCGTATCGTAGGCCCCACGGCTCTACTTGACGGACGATTTTGTGATCGGCTCATCGGAATCAAATTCTGGATATTCCGTTGGGTTTGTATCGTCGTTCTGGAATTGTAGACACTAAGTTTGACGAATTTGGAGAACATTATCTCTGGCATGTTTCTCGATGCGAAGCGGGCCACATGTGGACCCCGCTTTGACCAAAAACTGTCACTTTCGCCCCTGTGTCCAAATTGGACTTGTGGACAGGCAATTCTAGCTATTTGATATCTTTTGAACCTGATGGTAGCATTTATTTCAGCAACCGGAGGAGTACCTGCAGATCCTGCTGATACCAGAGCAGCAGTTGGAGCTAGAACCCCAGGCAAGTGTACCTTGCCATACTTGCAGCATTTGTTTATACTATTCTCTTGATTTATTACTATAATATCTCTGTTCAACCTAGGACCGTGTGATATTACTTAGAGTCCGAATAATATTCGGGTGTCAACACCGTATGCGGCGTTGTGTAACGTTACCTAGACATGGATATCGAGACCCTATACATTCTCGTGCTTGCCTTATCAAGTACGTCATACCTCATGATACCTGACACTATTCATGAGACAAAATCTTCCTGAGATATTCATGGTGATTCTGTATAGGTTACAGGTTTCATGGCATATACTTTATTCACATGCTTAGATCTCATTATGACTTGCTGCATTAGATATGATCTTGCGTGTCATGGACATGAGACGTGTGATTACATTGGGTGGGGAGAGACACACAAGCTACATGCTAATTTATATATATATTTATTATTGTGAGGACTTAGACTCTATATCAGAGCTAGGCACTCTACTAGTGATATCGCTGCTACCGGCTCCCCGACACCGAGCTTGTAGTGGTCTCAGCCTCAGTTCTACTGATGCTCTCATCTTGCATATCACTTAGCTGGTTATATAGTTTACCCTATTGTTTCATTTATTATTGCACTGCATTTATTATGGCTTGAGTTATTCTTGTACCTTGCTATGTCCCCTGAGGACCTGGATCCGGATTATGTCCCCAGGAATAGTAGAGGAGATCTATCCCGAGGTATACGGGACAGGAGCATTAGCAGGAGCAGAAGCAGGAACAGGTGCATACATTGGAGCAGTACCAGAAACTGAGGACGAGGTGATTGCCGAGGATTTCTCCTGAGTATATGCTTTATCCATACTCAGTATTTGTTGTTGTTATACTCTTTATTTCTTGTCTATTGACTATTGTATCAGACTTATTATCGGATTGTTCCCCGATATATATTTTGTTGAGACTTTGATGTTGGTTATATTTTATTTTGCGGTTATTGATCATATTTATCTTCTATGGATGAGATTAGATTGTGACCTGTTATTTAGACTTTATTATTGTATTACAGCTTAAATACACCCTGATGGGTCCATTAAATTGGGTCTGCCCATCGGTGTGTGCTGCTGGCTATTGCCACGTGTCTAGTCCCTCGATATTTTGAAACTGGGGCATGATACTGCCGCTGAAGGAGGAGAAGGAGGAGGAGCTACCGTCGCTCATCGCTCGTCGTCCGGAAGTTGCCGCCAGAGGAGGAGGAGGACGAGAGGGGGTCAGAGGGTCGGGGGTGAGAGAGGAGAGAGTGTTTGGAGGGAAATGTAGATAAAACTGGAACATTGAATTTTAACGTTTGGCAGCGACGAAATTTTTCGTCGCTATTTCGTCGTGGAGAAAAAATCGACCCCACAGCGACGGAATAGCGACAAAAATTAATATATGTTTCTTATATGAATAAATTAGTCACTGTGCCGTTGGTTTTCCGTCGCTAACACAGCGACGAAATTTGATCCGTCGCTGAAATTCGTCGCTATTTTACAGTATTTTGTAGTGTATATATATGGAGAAATTTTTTTCGGATAGCTCCAGCCCACCTGAGCCCTAAGGTAGCTCCATCCTTGACCTGAACAAAGTATATATGATCTTGTCTAAAGAAAAATAAGAAGTAAGTACGTGTATGGATGTAATTATTCCATTATTTTGGGTTAAAGCATGGCAATATTGTTAATGTAATTTTCCAAATTTATTCAATGCCTCTGCAAGAAGCATTTTAAGGGCTATTTGATATTACCCCCCCCCCCCCCCCCCTCTTAGATTAGTTATATTAATATTACTCCTGTTAGATTAAAAGTTGAGAATACCTTCATGAAAGTGTCGTTAAAAACCTGAAAGTGTCGTTAATGAGTTTTGAAAGTATCCTTAAAGAATTTTTAACGACACTTTCACGGAGGTATTCTCAACTTTTAATCTAATATGGAGGTAATATCAATATACCTAATCTAAGAGGGGTTAATATCATATAGCCCGCATTTTAATTGGAATGGTTCATCAAATAGAAAAAAAAAAAACCTATAGCTATGGATTTGACAATTTCAAATCATTCAATATATTGCTCTTGATCAATTGATTAAGATATTTCACCCATAATTTACAACTACAAAACTCTTTTAACTTGTAGATATATATAACTTAGAGATCAGTTGAGAAAGTCTTGTGATGGTGTGGACAACAGTGATTGAGATCTTGGTTAGGAATATCCAGTAATTAACCTAGTCTCTGCCTATTTAGAAAGTCACACCAGTTGATGGGGGTAACATATACAGTAGCAAATGAAGTATAATAACAGTCAGTCGGAAACATAGGCTTAGCTCCGGTTTGGTTCGTGGATTTTTTTTTTTTTTTTCAATTTTTAATTCTTTCATTCTTTTAAAAAAATTTATATTTTTTATTAAATTTTTTTTCGGTATTTGAAATTTTCAGAAAAATAAGAAAAAGTGAATCATTGGAATGTAAAAGTGAATCAGTGGATGGAGAAACCATTTTTTTCATATATATATTTTTTGGAAAATTATTCAGTTTATTCAGTTTATTCAAATAAGCTATTCTAAAAATTCAAAATCGAAACCGAACCGAAATTAGCTAAAACTGAAACCGAACTGAATAAGCTATTCGGTTTGTTCGGTTGGACTATTGCTATTATTTAACGGATCGGGCCCAAAGTTGAGATCGTAGATAAATTATGTTAAAAATTATAATTTTATATACACATTTGTTGAATTTCAAAGTTTTATCCAAAGTTTGGTTTCAAAACATATACATAGAAATGTTGTTTTTAAAATATACACATTTTAATCACAAAATATGTATAGAATTAGAATATTTACATAATTGCATAAATCCTATTCAGTTTTCGGTTTTCGGTGACTGAAACTGAAACCGAAACCGAATAAGAAATTATAGTATTTTCAAAATTGAACCAAATTTTTTTTAAAACCGAACCGAATCTCTTATTCGGTTAGGTTAGGTTCGATTTTTGGTCCAAAATCGTATAATGCTCACCCCTACTACTTATGATGATAGATCATAAGATCTTAAATGAATGTCATTTTTGACTGATAGATCAGAAGATGTGAATGAAAGCCATTTTGGCTGATATATCAAGAGATCCTAAATGTTATTCATTTTTAGCTGGTAGATCAAAAGATCTTTTCTTTAGAGAAAAATACATCTCTTCTTCTCTTAAGAAAAAAGATTGGATCACAGAATATTTTTAGATCATATTTACTCATATTTCGAGGATAATCGTGCGACCGTGAGCCTTTGCATACTAGTTCAACTTGTCGATAACGTATTGTAGTCTAATTTACTATACTAAAAAATTAAGAGAGACGAAGAATAATTCTCAAGTGACTGAACCCTGTAAAGGTTGATCACCGTAGACCTCGAACTATTTATAATAGTATGATGACTTAACAATTGCATACAATAATATTTTTACAAAATTATAAGTAAATAAGCCGATTTCTATATATTTGTTTGAACACAATCAATCAATTAGTTATAACCAAGTACAACATCTACTCAAAATTTTCTCATTAACTTGAGCTTTGGTGAGTGATCTCTTTGCATGTACGAAAAGCCATATGTTGTACCAGTTCGGATCATGACTCAACAGTTTGGGTTCGGTCTGATAATGACCCCTCACCAATAGCGATGTGGACAGGCTAATGCATTTCACTATTTTATTGCAACATCCTCTCTTATTATGTTAGTATCGAGTCGTTAAAATCAATAATCATATAGCAATAATATATCCAGTGAATTAGCATGCAGTATCCCTTTCTGTTCGTCATTAACATAATTAACAACAATTCAACTCTTAAGCACAATCTATCACATAGATAATAATATACAACTTCTGAAGTATATTTATATTTGGTCAGGCTTCAAGAATCAATTATGAAGTATGTTTCAATGCTTTCAGAAATGTCCACATTATTATCATCTTATCCACATTATCAATAAAGCTTCTGTGCGAATTCTTGGTCGTTTCACCAAGAACACTTGAGGCCCTACCTTGTTTTGTTCTTTCAATTGAGCCAATATTAACTGCAAATTTTTTTTTTTAATTTCTTTTATGGTATATCAACTGGAAATAAAAAAATACCTACTTACCAAGAAGAAGTGCAATGGTAAATAGTGATCTTATATTTCTATTCTTCGGGTGACAAGGAGGTATTATTTCAAGGTTAGATTAAGTTGCAGTGTAAGTTTTATCCCACTCCATTTGATGTCAAACATATCGCCAAATGTTAACCAAATTTTAAGAGCACTACAAAGATTATTAGGAGCACCAGCATAAATATTATACATTTTTAATATCCAACAAGTCTTTAGAAAATTGTTAGGAGACAACATAACTTTAAGTATATATAAAAAAAATTGACTTCTTCTCCCAAATCCCTAAACCCTAATCCATTTTCTCCATAGTTTCTTAGTAGATAGTCCCAGTTGAAATTATTTTTGAAGTTTTGAACTCCATTAAACAGTCACGTTTGGGACGACAAATGACTGCCAAAGTTTTGACAATCCTAGATATATTTAGAACGGGACTGTCAAATTTTGGAACTGCCAAAATTTTGACAGTCATGTTACAAAATTTAAATTTGAGCAAATTAGTTTAGACAAAAAAGAAATTGAGCAAATTAGTTTAGAAAAAAAAAATTTTGATTAGAATAAAAAAAGGTATATTTATATTTTGATACCAAAGATATAATTAGAACAAAAATATATTTAAAATAATATGATGAAGTTAAATACTAAAAATATACAAATATTGGCATATTTATAAAATTCTAAATATTAAAAAAAAAGCGTTTATCTTACACCTTATTTTCAACTAATGTTTAAAATCTTACATATTTTTATTCTAATCATATCTTACCCCCTACTATTTAAAATCTTTATCTTTTGTTACAATTGTGATATATTTTCAATATCACACATTTATCGAAATATTAATCTTATCTTGACATATTTACAAAATTATAATCTTAAACAGTAGTTGGATATGCATGTGACTGACAAAATTTTGGCAATCGTAATAGTTGATTATTTTGACAATTGTAATATAACTGCAAAAAATTTGACAATTCTATATATTGTCGGAAATGTCAAAATTTTAGCTGCCAAAAGCCAAAATTTTGGTAGTCTTGCATCGTCCCCAACGGAATCGATTTATGTCATTTATGATCCCTATAATGAGTTCAAAGCTTCATCGAATGAGGTCCTATAATCTTATTTTGAAGTATGTAATACAAGATTAGGGCTGGAGAAGGAAGAGGAAGAAGAAAAAGAATAAGAAAATTGATGCCGGATACTTCAGAATTGTCGAGCTATCACACGAACTCATCGTGAGAAACTAGCAGCTTGGTCTTTAAGTTGATGAGTTGCTAGCAATGTGATTTTTGTAATGCTCAAGAAGGAGAGGAGGAAACTCTCTTATATCTCTTCAATAGCCAAAAGAGGGATCATCCTCCATTCATCCCCGGACGTGGACTATTTATAGAGATTAGGGGCATCAAAGTCCCTATAGCTTCTCAATATCTGAATAAGTCTACAACTAGGCTAAAAAAGCCTTCACAACCCACAAGAGAAGCTAGTCAGTTGAGTCCCTAATATACGGAGTTCAACATCCTCTAAAAGTTCTCAGCCAAGCTAGGAGTGAAGATGGTGTCGTTTTCGATTCCTGGCGGGCAGTGGCGAAGCTAGTATCTAAAAATATCTAAAAATAGTAGAGTTAAACTTTCCTGGCGGGTAGTGGCGAAGCTAGTATCTAAAAATACTAGAGTTAAACTTTAGGTATGGCTCGAACGATACGAGAACACTGACGACATCGCACCGACAAAAGTATTATTTTTTTGAGAATTTATTAACCACTAAATTATTACACATTTCAAATCCAAAGAAGAAAAATAAAACATAGGCTAAATTACAACTTGATACCCTCAACTATCCAAAATGTGACACCCTCAGTTTTGATAGGTGCTAATTTGATATCCTGAAAAACAAATGAACCAAATTATCCTCCCTCTCTCTCTCTCGTGCGCGCAGGTACCATCCCTCCTTCTCCGACGGCGACGACCGGAAGGGGGGGGGGGAGGGGGCGGGGGTTCAAAGAAGCAACGGCGAACGGACGGACGGACGAGGTCGTTGGCGGCCGGGCGAGGGCGAGGGCGGGAGGATGAGAGTCGGGGACGGATGGGCGGGCGAGGTCGCTCGCGGCTAGGCGAGGGGGCGGGATAGCTATGGGGGCGGGTGGCCGGGTGTCGACGTGAGCAGGGGGTGTGGGGTGGGTTCGTCGGAGGCCGGAGAAGGAGGGTGGGAGGGGGGAGGATGGGTGGGTGGGTGGGTGGGTTCGCCGGGGGCCGGTCGGCCAAGAAGGAGAGAGAAGAGAATATAGGTAGTTTTGTCTCTCTTTTTTTTTTAATTTTGGGTATCAACATAAATTTTTTTTATATAGTTGAGGAGATCAAGTTAGCACCTATCAAAGTTGAGAGTGTTAAGTCGAACATTTTTTATAGTTAAGGATATCAAATTGGCACCTAAAGCATACTAAGAAAAAATTTCAAAAAAAAAATTCGAGAACTTCGTGCCGGACTATGGTCCACTCTTGTCCTTGTGTAACTCTGCCTCTGCACACGGGACCCGGTCACGATGACCCGTTATTAGGGTCATAACAATCCACTAAGTACATGGATTGTTACACCCTGCATTTTTTGCTTAGTGGAGTGGAAATCGGTCAGATGACCTGTAACTATCATCCGTGCAATGAATTAGCCTCGCAGTGCAACGGTGTTGGCATCTTCAGTGAAGTTAGCCCACTGTGGAGCTTCCATGCATCAAGGCTGGTGATGATGCTAGCCCTATGCAGCGGGACTAACCCTTGATTCACAAGCTCCCGTGAATTGCGGAGCTGGCCTTCTAGCTAGGCTCGGTCTTGCTATGTTTTCTTGAATAGAGACTATATATTCCTCTTTCTTTATAATCATCGGTTGCCATCAACTTGGACGTCATAACAACCCTAACTGGACATTTTCTTGATCCATTTCTCTCCACACTACAAGAAACTGGCAGAGAACTAAGTTGGATACTATGGTACTTAAATAAGGTGGGTATTTTAGTAATTATATAATTAGGATGTGCGAGTGGCTGACCAAGTCGTAGTAAATAGGTCTAGATGCCGTGTCGACGCGTTAAGACTAAGAAAAGGTCTAGATAAGTATGGAAGTAGGTATATGGTGAAGCTTCCGTCTTGGTTACTGGTTAGACATGATCAGAGACAATTAATAAACTAAAGAGAAACTCTGCCAATGGCATCGATCGATGACGGGGTGTAGTACAATGGAGACGTATAATTGCTCTGCTCGTCGGGAAAAGCGGAGAAAGAACCGGTCCGCGGAGGCAACTTGGGATATTTTTTATGGCGACATTAAGCTGACGTTTGAATTAAGTTTTGAAAGCTTGAAAATTAGGTTTTAGATTCCTTTTAATTATTTAGTATGTCTATAATTTAGAATTTGGAAGGAATATAATTAATTTTATATTTTTATTGTTGTGAAAAAATAATTTCTACGGTTCCCTTCGAAATAATTTTACTTTTTCATAAATATTGTTTAATATTTTCTTTGGACAATAACAGTCTTATTTTACTTTTAAAAATTTAACTTATATCCTAAATATATAAATTTAGGTAATAAAATAAAATCGTGAAAGGATATTTATGGAAAACTAAATAAACTAAGATTTTGCTTTCCATATTTTCAATCTAACCTAACCACACAAAACATGGATATGAGAATGTTGAATTCATTTTCCATGAGAAAGGAATAGAAAATGAATAACTAGGAATACAAAATATCCATCCAAACGACCCCTAAAGAGTGAACACATTTTTTTCCTTCTTTCTCTCTGTAGTTTTCATCTTCTTGTTTTCTTAATTTGCCATCTTCTTTCCTACTACAAACATTATGTTGACACATAAAACCTAAGGATTAGTTAGCATCCATATGCATGGACGGACCTACATGAGGACAAGTTGAGGCAGTTGGTCCACTGAATTTTTGCTTTCGAGTTAAATATTTATATTCTTTTTAGATTTTCTTAATCAATTTTATGTTTTGTCCCTCCAAAATTTGTAATAATTAGTCGATATATACATATTTACATCAAGTTTTACTTTCTAAATTGATAATTTTCAAATCTAAGTCTCTAGTATGCCAAAGTATTCAATCCCTTTAGGATATTTTTAAATCTAACTCTCTAAACGTCTAACTTATCTTGAAAACAAATTTTGATGTAGCGAACTTAATTTTAAAAAAAAAAATTAGACATGTTTATATTTGAGGTCGACATCCGTCTACTAAATTCTTGTGTCCGTCCTGTCCAGATGCATGTATTTTGTATCAACAACATTTACAAAATCAGCAGCTCCAGTCCAGTCCAGTCCAAAAGTACAGCACAGTATGAAATGCCATAGATCCTGTGGGCCCCACCAGGCGCTTTCAGTAACAAGTAATTAACAAATCACTACTCTACGTTTAGTAAAAAGAAAAAAAAAAGCTAAAAAAAGTAAATGGAAAAATTGCACATTAACCAACAATTTTTTTTGAATTTTTGCCAACAACACAAAATTTAGTAAAATTGTAAACTGAGTCCTAATACGTCCTTCAGAATGACTTATTTTGTGCATATTAAAATTTTTTTTTTCCTTCCAGAGGACTGTTTTCGAGAACGTAAATAATGTTAAAAAATCGTCAGTCAAGTACAATTTTCTCACTAAAATTTGTCACTAAAGGCCCAAATTTATCACTAAAAATCTAATTTCAGCAAAGATAAATTTTGTCACTAAAAAGTTTTCTCAGTTAACCTCCACTCAATATCAATAAATAAAATTACAAAATATACGCCATTCAAAAGAGCGTAAATTGTGTAAAATATACGTCATTCAGAAGAGCATAAATTGTGTAAAATAAAAATACTCATCTGATTGATCGTATTGAAACTGAGTTTATAATTTTCTAAAAAATTATATTTTTTATGCAATTTAACAGAAATTTAATGCTTAATATGCAATCTTTTACAAAAAGAATCTACCACCCTCCTAAACTGGACCAAGATCGCATCCCCCCAAAAGATGTTGCGATTTTGCTGCTGCCGGCTTCGCCAACGGTCCAGATCAAACCAATGATGGTAGAGAGGAAAAAAGGAAGTAACTAATATAATATTATATATATATATATATATATAGTAGAATCGTCATGTGCCTCGTTTTCCACATATCACCAATTACTTTACTATTTTCGTAGTGGTCAAGTGGGAAACTGCAGAACCGGTGGAGCTCTCGGGTCCCTTTCCTAAGTTTCCTCTCCCCGCCCATTTTCCAGATTATTTTTTTATTCCTCGTTTCTTCGCACGTCTCACCCAAAAAATGTAGAAAAAAAATGAACACCTTTACTAACGTTGATGGCAACGTTAAGAAGTTTTTATAATCCATGGAGCGGGGACTTTATACAGAGACAGGAGCCGTCCCCATAGCTAGATCTGTCGCCATTAATAATTATACTTCTTCTCCGTCACCGATCTATTAGAATTTCTCCATGCACATTGCGAGCTCGTGCTCGTGAGAGTTAGTCGACTTGAGTATACATACACATGGACGCAAAGAGTAGGCTGGAGGTGTGTTGCGGGCGTGATAGTAGCAACGTCGAGAGTACTCCGGCTGCAGGAGATCCGAAAGCCCGGCTGTCTCCTCCTTCTTCGTCGTCGCCGGCTTTGCCCTCGCCCAAACGGAGGTATAATTAAGAGCTTCCTAATTCTTAAAAGCTTCACTCTCTCTCGCTCTCTCTCTGATCAGCTAACGGATTTTATTGCAGCCGCCGTTCGGCAGACAAACGAGTGGTGTGGATGCCGATCGCGGACGCGAAAGCGAGTGGATCGCGCACGAAGGGCGCCAGCGAGAGCGCCCCGCCGTCGGATTCGTGGGCGTGGAGGAAGTACGGGCAAAAGCCGATCAAAGGATCCCCGTACCCAAGGTACTGAAAGATCATCACATACATAATTCATAATTATCGCAACCGTGCGCACACTACTTCCAGTAGGAGGCTCGTAATTATCGTGATTATTCGAATAGGAATTTAATTAGTTTAATCGAGTATTTCCTATTTTTCTTCTTGCTTGCAGAGGTTACTACAGGTGCAGTAGCTCGAAGGGGTGTCCGGCGAGGAAGCAGGTGGAGAGGAGCCACGCCGACCCGGGCATGCTGGTGGTGACCTACTCCTCCGAGCACAACCACTCCTGGCCGCTGCCCAAGAGCAACAACAATAATTCAAGAGCAGCACGTGTTGTTTCGAAAGAAGATTCGGTTCCCGAACCTGAACCGGAACCGGATCTGGTACTGTCCGAATCCGATCCTTCGGACGACGTCGTCCCCGACAAGTTCTCGGGCCTCATCTACGCCGACGACCAGACCCTCATGGCGATGCCGGACGACTTCTGGTACCCCGACGTGGGGTCCACGTCCTCGACGTCTCCGGTTGACGACGGTCTCCTCTTCGGCCCCATATTCGGCAGCGAGCTATCGCTCGACGACTGCGCAAAGAGCGGCGGCAACAACGGAGAGGAGGAAAAGGAGGACGCGCTTTTCGAGGGGCTCGGCGAGCTGCCGGAATATTCCGTGGTGTTCCGGCGGAGCCACGTGGAGCGCCAGATGGCGGCCGGGTGACAACCGCGCGTGTGGGCTTTGGAGTTCGTGAGGCGGTGGTGGCGTACGCCGTACGGTTACTTCCTTTCTTTGCGTATAGATCCCTTTTTTTTTCCCTTTTGTTTTATGTTTTAGTCCTCTTTTCGAGATTGGATATTTTGCTAGTTCTTTTTGTTGCATAGAGATCTGAAATGGAATAAATAAATAATAAAAGAAATATTCTGGGGGTATAGAACAACTTTTGATTCCAGGAGTAGGAAAAGCCCATAAAGTTTGGAGTGGAGTGGGTGAGTCCGCCAGCCGGCCATTATTTGTAGTTCAGTGTTTATTGATGTAGTTGTCTGTCTTGATCATCGACCATCATCGACATTATCGCTCGCTTCAATTATTGATTAGGTGGGCCCGTTTGTCATTTTTGGATGTTAATTCTGTCACATTGTAAATAGGTCGGAAAATATTAAAAAAAAAGGAAAATAATTAAATAAAGATACATGCGTACTGTTGTGGATTACTTTTTCCGTGTATGCCAATAATTTTGGAACAATTATTGTTACAGTCAAATAGATTACAATTAATTTACAATCTTCTACGTAATGGTTATCGATACGGTGCCTCCTTCTATATGTTATTATAACCAAATGAATTAAGTATTTCTGACCATGCTGCGAGTTTGAAAAAAATTGGTTGTTATATAGGAATCACAATTTTTTATTTCAAAAAAATTTCTCCAATGCAAATATGAAGTTAGTTATGAAATTGACGTGGCAATGACATAATAAGAATAATAAGAAGTTTGTTGTTTAGATCTAGATAATTGATTTCATAATGACTTTATTCTACATCATCAATAAAGAGAAAAAGTGAAAAAAAAATTGTCTTGAAAATTGAAAAAAAAATATTTTATTGTCTTCTCAATACTTTTACATTTAATAACAATTTTCCGTCTCATTGTCTTATGTGAATATAATCTTGTCATATAGGAGACATTGTCTTGTGTCTCATGTCACATAGGAATCACAACACAAAACAAGATAATAGTGTTGGAGATGCTCTTACAATTTATTTACAATCGTCTACGTGACGGTTGTCAATAGGATCCCCTCTTCTCATGTGGAGTATGGAGAGACGGAAATGGTTGTAAATGGATTGCAGCCCTTTGGTTGTAAACTTAGCATTTTTGTAATTTTTGAAACTTTTAACTAAATTAAGATGAGGCCATTAAAGAGAACCAAAACCACAATTCTTTGATAAGCGGCGGAAAACACAATTTATTTTCAGGTGACTTTTTTTTCCCCTCCCTTTTATGATGAAATGAAAGCACGTACAATAGAGAGAGCTAGGTTGGTCCGGACTAAAATCAATGTAGCCTCATGATCATAATGCTTTAAGATCAGTATGTTTTTTTTTCCTTAAGGACTTGTTTAATTGCACAAAAGTGTAAAAAAACTGTAAAAGTGAAAGAACGAAATTTGTGTATGCATAAATAAATTTTTACATTCAAAATATTGTTTGGTTTATGGAAATGGAAAATATAAAAGTAGAAAAAAAAAATCGATTGTTTGGATGGTTGTTGAAAGTGGAAAAAAAATGAATTCGGTTGTTTGGATGATTGTTGAAAGTGAATATTTGTTGGATATGCGGTAAACCTAAGTATACTTACCCCAAAAAAAATTTACACAAATATTTCTCAATTAACGTAAATATTACAATATAAAATTTTATTTGACACAAGTAATTGATATATAATTAGTAAATTTGCAACCAAACAACTGAACTCTTGGGAGTTCGTCACACTTTCATGTTTCTTTCCAGTTTTTATGGTGTGTATTGGGTCGGTCCGGGCCGACTCGCAGCCCGAGTCAACTGGGTTTGACCTGGTCCGGTCTGGGCCGAGCTCAACCCGAGAGGAGAGACGGGCCGGTCCGGTCAGGAAAAAACTCGATCCAGTCCGGACCCATGACCCGGTCAGGGGAGGACCGGACCAAACCGGTCTGGGTCAGGCCGGTTCACGGTAGGGTTGGGTCGGTCTGGCCCGATTTTTTTTACTTTTTTTATATATATTTTATATATAATATATATGATATAACTTATATGTTAATAAATTAAAGTTAAAATGTATAGGTTTTTTGTTACTAAGTTAATTTTGTATAATTTAAAATTTATAAGTTATTTGTTAGAAAGTTTTTTATATAATTTTAAGTATAACTTTAATTATAAATTTATTTAAAATTTATAAGTTATATGTTTAGTATAATTTAAAATTTATAAATTTATATGTTAGAAAATTTATTTATTTAATTTATTTATATCAATATTTATATAACTTTAAGTATAAATTAAAATGTAAATATATATAAGTTGATTTTTTTAAAAAAAATTGGAATAACTTATAAAAAATGTATAATTTTTTTTTAAAATTTAAATCTAAATTTATAACTTGAAATTTAAAGAAGTTATTTATATAGACATAAAGAAATTAAATGTAAACAACTAAGAACATTAAGAAAAAGCTGAATTTTTTTATTAATGACAATAAAATTATAAATGTATTATAACATTAAGTAACAAAAAAAAAACTTGTAAATGATATTTTATTTGCATAAAGCTTGTAAAAAAATGTACAAGTCTTTTATAAAAAATTCGTTGTCCGTCGTCCATCTTTCGTTGAAGTTTATTGCCAAGCTCCTCCTTCAGTAGCGTCATCCATAGTAAGAGATTCAAAGTCCAGTTATGAGATATCGACACTTTCATCTCTTGAGTCTTGAGTTCTTTGTTCAGCACAGGTCCAATATTGAACGCAGACACAAGCTTCCAAAATATCTGGCAGCAACCGACTCCTCTTCTAGTTTAGCATCCTTGAACCTCCAACTAAACAAGATTCCGATGCTACCGTGGACATCGGGGCAATTAGAATATCGTGTGATATAAAAGAAAGTACATGATACATTTTTTTTGTCTCTTCTACCATTCTAAAATTGAATAATAAGATGAAGAGTCATCTTCATCTTCTTCGTAAGAATTTAGATACAAGGGTAATACTTGCGTAGGTTACGAAGATTTTTTTTTCTTCCTTTGCAGTACACTTTTAGCATATGATAATTTAGACCTAAAACCAGAGCTATTACCACTACCAGAAAAAGTCAAATTAGCGACGTCTAAAAACGTCGCTAAATAACCAAAAATCGTCGCTAATTTGTTTTAGCGACGTAATTAGCGACGTTTTAAAGCAGTCGAAAAAAACCAAGTCGCTAAAACAAAAAACGTCGCTAAACGTCGCTATGCCGAAGTTTTTTAGCGACTTTAATGTGTCGCTAAATTTAGCGACGTTTTGCGACGCCAAGTCACTAAATAGCGACGTTTATTAAAGTCGCTAGCGACGTCTATCGCGACGTTACACTGACGTCTTTAATGACCTGGCTATATTGCCATGTCAGCAATTGGCGACGTATAGCGACGTCATTAACGACGTATTTAGCGACTTTTTACAGCATCGCTAATTAGCGACGTATTTAGCGACGTAAGTTAACGTCGCTAAACGTCGCTGATAACGTCGCTAATTTTAAAAAAAATAAAAAAATAGTGTCCAGAAGCAAACATTGGTGATTTCCTGTAGTTTTACACCATCTTCATCACACACACCAACATGATTCAATCTAGTTAACTATATAATCCAATTAAATTAAAGACCACAAGAAGTATCAATCCAATTAAATGTGGATATGCAAGATAACTATATAATCCAATTAAATTAACTAAAAAATTAAAGACCACAAGAAGCATCATACATCATGTCTATTGTTGAAATATCAATAATTCATAATATAAAATCGCATCCTAAATAATAATAAAAATAACTATACTACTACGGATCTGCAGGAGGCTGACCACCGGCGCTCTTGAAGGATAAGAACTCCTCATACTCGTCCCGTGGAATCGATACCGATGTCGATGGAGAAGGCAGTGACGTCGGTGGAGGCCGTGCCCGCTCCAAGTCTGCGAGTCGCTGGTTGTAAGAATCCAGGATAGATAACAGCCTCGTACTGCTATCACCCATTGAATCCTGCATCCTCGTCAGCTTCTCGTCCATCGATAGCTGTGACGCCTGCAGCTCCATGATGTTGCGATCATTGGAGGCTCTAATATCATTTGTCAATTCCCGTAGCTCCGTCATGCTGCGGTCGAGCATATCCAATCGTGCGATGAGCATCGGATCGTCCGCCTGCGGCTGGGACCGGGACTGGTCCTCCATACTTCGCAGCAAGTCGTCACGGAGAGACGCAATCTGACGGTCAATGGCCTCCTGGACGGCCTCCTGGACTCTGGCTGACGACTGCGAGGGCTGCGACTGCGAGGGGTGTGTGGAATGCGCAGCTGTCGGGGAGGCCCTAGATGACTGCGTCGCAACCAGGGCGCCATAGGAGCCCGTACCGTAGTACGTACCCCTCTGGAGACCACCAGCTGCGGTCACCCACAGGTCGTCCGCCGAAGGAGATAGACCGGGCTGCGACGAAGCACCAGCCTCTCCAGGTGTAGGTGCAATAGCAGTCGCCCGCTCACGAAGCCTAAGATACTCGGCCTAGAAAAGGTTTGGAAACTCGATAATTACCTAAGTTATATTAAAATAAACACAAAGTAAAGTAATACTTACATAGGTCTGTGAGGCCCTCTCATCAATGAGATTTTCGTCCTTGCGATGGGTGGCCAAGAAGACGGTCACCATGTTTGCATCCTCACCCCTCTGTACCTGTTAAAAATATATTATTTATTACTAAACTTAAATATTTTTTCCAATACCATTTTATGGTACTTATATTAAAATAATATATTTTAAAAGAAAAAATATACCAAACGACGGAAATGTTCCGTCATCGGAATCGAGCCACCACACCACTTGGCAGCATTCTGCCTAGCCGCCTTGGCCTTCTTAGACCTTTCCTTGTAGCTCGGATCGTCGAATCTAGCCCTCATCGCAGTCCACTGCTCAGGCGTGATCCAACCTTGGATCGGTTTTCCAGCACGATCAGGAGCCTTCTGGTCATCCAGAGCATTTCGGATAAGCTTGGCGGCAACGGTAGGAAAGAGCCGCTCGATCAACTCTGCCCGGTGCGGAGGATAAAAATACGTTTGCTACAATAAATAATTCATTAAGTTAGCATCACGAATATGCATAAATTAGAGGATTTATTTAATATACTTTTATCTGGAAGTGCGCAAACCAGAACGCCTTCCTCTCCTCCGGAGCCTCAGAGTAGTTGATCCAAGGGCCACCGTAATTGTTCCTCAGAAATTGGCCCAGGCGTCTCTGAACCGACGATGGACGATATCTATACAGAGATAATAATTTAGATTACTGAAAAAGTCAATATACGATGAATAAAGAGAAACACAAATATATACTAAACCATCTAATTGACTTACTTTGTACCGTCGGCCCAAATCTCTGTCCTCGTCTCCTCCGGTGGTGCGCATGGAGGATCTTGCTGATGCTGGGACAACGTCGGCACAACCTCCTCGATATGCTCATCTGTCCCCATGGTTCCGTCAACAGGAGGAACGCTGGACGAGGGTGTACTATCACGCCAGGAACTACTTGTCCCAACAGTCGGGCATGTCTGTGATCGATATACTGGAGTACTGGGCGACGATGATCCGGAACCAACAGTAGGCAGTACCGGAGTGGCACTCTGTCTACCTCGGGACCTGCCGAATTCTCCGCGTCGTCCTGTCATATCTGATAACAACATATGATGAATATAGAGAAACACAAATATATACTACATTCTACAGTCGAAATGTGATACATATCTCAAAGCATTATACAGTCAAAATATAATACATATATTCGTTAATGGGTACATCTACTTCTACATACAATATTTATAGTCAAAATATAGTTACATTCTACATGCAATATTTTTTATTTTCAATCATCTTCAAAAAATTTATCTTATTCGCCTTCGTCGTCCTGCTCTTCCTCTTCCTCGTCTTCACTTTCATCTACTTCGTCGTCCTCTTCGGATAATTCTACATCTTCTACATTATTACTCGTGTAATGAGTAACTTCCGTTGAGTCCACATCTACAATATTTGTTACAAGAGGTAGATCGTCCTCCTGATAAGCTATTTCGTCAATGTCAAAGGTATTTCTAGCTTTAGTCTTGCATACTGCCCACCAATCCGACCTCGCTGTCCCCCGTCTAGGATAAGTTGTGAAGTACACGAGCTGAGCCTGACTTGATAGGACAAATGGTTCGTAGCCTTGATATCTACGCTTGTAGTTTATATCCACAAGGCCATGCTTGTCAATTTTCCAACCTTGATCTTGAATCGGATCGAATCATTCACACCTGAATAGCACGATATTAGCAGGTTCTGTGCCATAATTATATGTCAACTCCACAATCTCTCGTAAGATGCCAAAAAAATTATTGCCCGGATTGGCGTCTTTGTAGTTTGAAGATTTGATACACAAATCACTGTTTTTCGTGGAATCAAGATCCAGAAAGCTGTCTCTGATAGGAGCATTTGTTGACTTGAACCTGAACCCATTCACACAGAAACTTGGCCATATTTTTACGGCAGTAATTGGTCCCTTGGCTAGAGTCCTAATAGATTCAGTCTCGGGTGATATTAGACGATCGATCTAAATACCAAAGTAGCGATAGTAAGTTATTTGTTTTGCAAGTGCAGAAATAAAAAGTAATTACCAAGCATCTTACATATGCGCTCAACCAAGAAGGAAAATGGCATCTCATATCTTGTTCTACTTCTTCGTCTGTTATGTAGGGTCTAACCGACCTCAACTCATCATTATATGTGCTGAAAAATAATGAAGCAACTGCTAATTAGTAGCATAATAGTATCTTATACTATTACATTGAGATGATGTAAACGTAGACGTATTAATTACTTACCCCTCTAGCTTCTCCACTTCATCCTCGTCGCAATTGAGTAATATATACAATTGAGCAGCCCTTAGCTCATCGTCATTCAAATATCTCTTCTTCATTTTTCCCGAAGGCTTTCCGGATGCATTGAATACTTTGAGTATTGCATCATTAGATTCCTGATATGCGTCGTCGTTTCTGGGAGCTTTCGTCCTATTAGTAGCAACATGCGGTTTGAAATAGGTCGAGCAAAAGTTTATAATCTCCTCGAGAACATAAGCTTCACAAATAGAGCCTTCAACCCGTGCCTTATTTTTCACCTTTCTCTTTAGGTGATTCAGATGGCGCTCGAAGGGGTACATCCACCGATAACCGACAGGACCACCAACACGTGCCTCATAGGAAAGATGAATTGGCAAATGCTCCATAGAGTCGAAGAATCCAGGAGGAAACACCTTCTCGAGCTTACAAAGTGTTACCGCAATGTCCCTCTCTTGCTTTTCTAGACGATCGACGAGCAACTTAGTACAACAAAGATCTCTGAAGAATATGCTCAGCTCTGTCAATGGGTCCCAAACGACCTGCAGTAAGAATTCCCGAAATACAATCGGAATTAACCTCTCCATGAATACGTGACAATCGTGGCTCTTCATACCTACTAGTTTGTTCTCCTTGAGGTCGACGCATCTTTTCAAGTTCGACACGTACCCGTCTGAAAACTTTAGACCCTGAATCCACCTACAAAGTCTACCTTTATCCTCTTTATCCAGTGAGAAAACTGACTTAGGTTGCTTTAACTTTCCATTCCCCTCCTCTATCAAATGCAATGCAGGACGTCTACATATGTCTTCTAAGTCCAACCTGGCCTTTGGATTATCTTTCGTCTTTCCCTTTACATCCATTACAGTATTAATTTATGTTATCAAACACATTCTTCTCGATATGCATGACATCAAGGTTATGTCTGATCAGATTGGTGCTCTAATATGGCAGATCCCAGAATATACTCCTCTTCGTCCAGTTATGGGTGCGACCAAATCCGTCACACTTGTACCCCTTAGTAGGCTCTTCGATAGCACTTGGTAAATCTTTTACCTCTTCCCATATCGTGCATCCGGGCCACCTTGGCGGTGGATTGGCCTTCTCCACAACTCCCGTACGAAAAGCATTCCGATTCCTCCGGTACGGATGATCCTTCGGCAAAAATTGTCGATGACAATCGAAGAAGCACGGTTTGCCTTCGTGTTTCAAACGGAAAGCCTGAGAACGGTCCATGCAATACGGACATGAGAGACGACCATGGGTGCTCCATCCCGATAACATTCCATAGACCAGAAAGTCGTTGATGGTCCACATAAGTGCTGCCCTCATCTGAAAATTCTGCTTTCTAGAAACATCGTACGTGTTGGCACCGACTTTCCACAGCTGATTCAACTCATCTATCAAAGGCTGTAAATACACATCGATGTTCCTCTTCGGATTGTTCGGACCCGGGATAATAACGGTTAGGAACATATACGGAGTCTTCATGCACATCCAAGGCGGTAGATTGTACGGAGTGACGATCACAGGCCAACACGAATACTGGGAGCCCGAAAGTCCGAATGGGATAAAACCGTCAGAGCAGAGCCCCAATCTGACATTACGCGCTTCCTCGGCAAAATATGGATACTCTCGATCAAAGTGCTTCCATGCTTCTCCATCGGATGGATGATCCAATACTCCTTCGATCTGTTTTCGCCTGTGCCAACTCATATTTTCTGCAGTCTCCTTAACCATAAACAACCGCTGCAACCGCGGCATCAAAGGCAAGTAGTACATCGAATCGGTAGACTTCCTTGCACCGACAGACTTTCCTCTAACAGTGGCCTTGTAGCGATCAGCACCACAGAATCTGCACGCATCTTCATCCTTGTCGTCTTTGTAGTACAACATGCACCCGTTACGACATGCATCAATTTTCTCGTATCCCATCCAAAGCGATCTCACCATCCTCTTAGATCGATAGAAGTCTTTAGGCAACTTTGCACCCTCGGGCAAGATCTCTATAATCAAATCGAGCAGTCGATTATAGCATTCTTGCGACATGTTAAAATTGGACTTGATGCTCAATAATCTTGTAACCACCTCCAACGGTGAATGATCCTCACAACCAGGATATAGTGGAGTCCTTGCATTCTCAAGCAACTCCATAAACTTTGCAGCATCGGCATTCGGTGCCTCCTCAGCTGCATCATAATTGTCCGGATTGAAACTAGGTCCCGCCGCATCATAATTGTCAGGATTGAAACTAGGTCCCGTCGCATCATAAACCATGTTCACCAACCCGTCGTCGTAAGCATCGTGGTCTTGGACATCCATATACGGCTCCACATAAGGCTCCGACTCCGATGCTAGAGATACAAGTTCTCCGTGCGCGGTCCACTGATAGTAATTCGGCGTAAAGCCCTTCGAGTATAAATGATATGTAACTTCCACTTCTCGATGATATTTCCTGTTGCGACATCTCACACACGGACACTTAATTTTGGTACCGTCCATGTACTGAGGGAACGCCTTGGCGAACTGCAGGAACTGCTGTACACCCTCAATGAATTCATCATGCACACCGCACATGTTATCAGGATGACGGTTGTACATCCACGAACGATGACGCAGATAGTAATTCATATCCATTTTTAGATACTTCTGCAAAATTGACAGTATGTATCATATAAATTATTACATGCAAAATTAACTTCTGTGTCTGTGTCAGTGTCCGTTATGGGAAAAGCAGTATATATATATATATATATATATATATATATATATATATATATATATATATATATATATATATATATATAACATTACCCAAATAATATCTTAATACCACTTTACTACTATACCTTAACCCACTGCCCCAAGATACTAATCCACAACCTTGGTACTAGCTTAACACACACCAAAGTACTGGAGATACCTACTTGGTTACACCCTTAGTATCCTAAGCTCATAAACTAATTTTCTTGAGATACTTGATTAACAAATACCCAGACCGCAGGTATCCTTTACTACTATACCTTAACCCACTGCCCCAATATCATTTGTCAATGGTCGCCTAGGCTGTCGCTTGGGCACCCCTAGGCGACCATTGCCACAACTGAAAATTTTAATACAAAATGAGTCGACATATATTTGTCCGCCTAGGTTGTCTAGGCATGTCTAGGCATTGCCTCAAACAGCATAGCAGGCACTTTTACTTTACAAATAATGTCATACAAATTTATGTTACAGCAAGGATTCCCCCACTGGAAAAGCTCCAAAAATCCTTTCTCCGTCTCCCTTGAAGGTTGCAGCAGAGTCGAAGCCCTTGAAGGTTGCAGCAGGAGCTCAATGAAAATGGAGCAACACAAACCAATGTAGGTCTCAGTGAGCCTATCAATGGCGAAGATCATAGGTGAGCCGTAGTTTCTCCTCATATCAAAAAACCTAACCCTAACCCTAACCCCATGTCAAAAAACCTAACCCTAACCCTAGGTCCTGATCAGTGTCTGTGTCAGTATGTGTGTGTGTGTGCCGTGTCAGTGTCAGTGTCTGTGTCAGTGTCTGTGTGTGTGTCGTGTTTGTGTCAATGTCACATGTGTCCTGTGAGAGAGAGAGAGAGAGAGAGAGAGAGAGAGAGAGAGAGAGTTTACAGGAGTAGTCACGGTGGAGAGCCGGTCGACGGAGCGGGGGGGAATTTTTTTTCTGTTCGAAATTTCAACAGATGGGGAAAAATGAAACCGAGCCCTAATTAACCAAATTTTAGCGACGTTTAGCGACGTCCAATAAAAACGTCGCAAAATTAAATTTTAGCGACGTCCTTGACGTCGCTAAACACGTTGCTAAATATTTTTAATATAAAGGTCGCTATATACGTCGCTAAACGTCGGTAAATTAGACATATTAGCGACGTTTAGCGACCTTAATTGAACTTATAGCGACTTATCTTTTAAAATCTTAATAAAAGTCGCTAAACGTTGCTAAATGTCGCCATTTAGCGACGTCTAGCGACGTTTTTATAAGGAGTCGCTAATTTATATATTATTAGCGACGTTTATTTTGACGTCGCTAAAATACGTCGCTAATCCCGCTTTTTCTAGTAGTGTACCTTGAACAGTTGTACCGGGTCGGGTAGATACAACTCTTTCTTCATATAAAATAATTAAACTATCTAAAACATTCATAATTTCTACTTTCAAACTATCAACGTCAACTCTCTTATTTTCCTGAAAACCATCTAATAAAATATATACACCATCTAATTTAATCTTAGGATCAAAAACTGATGCCAAATAATATAGGAGGGGTATATTACCCCAATATTTTTTAATTTTTCTTCCATTTTGGCAACAACATAATCAAAATCAGGGACATTTCTATATTTACAAAATAAATGAGACATGTTAAGAATTTCTGTTAAAGCTAAAGGAGAAGTTGGATAATAAACTCCAGATAGAATACATGTAGCATTGTAAAATAATTCCAAAAATTCAAAAATAGAAGCATTACAATAATGTGTAATAACATCTTTAAACTTAATGAAAGATTGCAACATTAAATAAGTAGAATTCCATCTATGTGGTGCATCCTTAACAAATCGTCTAAAAGTAACACCATATTGTGTACATAAAAATTTTAAAAGCTTGTCGTCTACTTGCAGAAGAGTTCAAACTATGTAAACATGATCTAACATTTTCTAAATTTAGTTGAAAGAATTCAAAACATTCTTGTATGTCACGCCCCAGTCCCAAAGTGACGAGGGACTGGAGATACGTGGCAATGGCCAGCAGCACGCACCGATGGATAACCCAATTTAATGGAACCATCAGGGCGTACTTAAGCTGTAAATAAGGTCTACTACACAAGTCACACTAAATCTCATCAATAAAGATAAAGAAATAAACTGCATACTGAATGGAAATAAGTGGCAACAACAAATCACAGCAAGTCAGTCGGAGCAACAATCCGACTTAAGTCTGAAATAACTGGCTCTATAGGCCAGGAACAAAAGATATAAACATGAAAATGAGTACTGGGACAAGCACTCAGGAGAAGTCCTCGGCAGTCACCTCGTTTTCAGTGTTCGGTTCAGCTCCAGCAATGGCTTCAGCTCCGGTCCCGTATATCTCGGGATACTGCTCCTCAGCTAAACCTGGGGACATAATCCATTCCAGGTCCTCAGTGGACATAGCAAGGCACAAGATAAAAATAAGCCAACTGAATAAGCAGTGCAATAAATAAATGAACAGCAGGGTAAACTAAGTAACCATCTATGTGATATGCAAATGAGAGCAACACTAGTACTCAGGCTGAGACCGCTACAAGCTCTGTGTCGGGGAGCCGGTAGCAGTAATAACACGTAAAGGGTCTAGCTCTGCTGGAGAGTCTACAACCTCACAATAATAGTAGATATATATATAGAACAGCCTGTAGCCTGTGTGTCTCTCTCCACCCAATGTAATCACGCAAGCCATGACCATAACGTCTCATGTCCATGTCAGCGGGATTATAACTAATGCAACAAGTCATACTGTCTATAAATAAATGTCTCTATCAAGTCCTGTATCCTATACAGAATCACCACGAATATCTCAGGAGGATTCTGTCCATGATAGTGTCAAGTGTCCTGGGTTGTAGGGTACTTGATAGGTCAAGTACAAAGTAAGGGAATCGTAAATCCATCTCTAAATGACGAACCCAACACCGCGTACGGTGTCGGTATCCGACTATGATCGGACACTAGGTACGTCATACGTTCCCTAGGTTAAGCAGTTTAAATCAGTTTATATAAATTTGCACAAGAAATCCAGCAGAGTATTTTTACAAAAAATATAAAAAATAATGACTGCAAGTTTGGCAAGGTGCACTTGCCTGATGTTTGAATTCCACTTAGGTCCTGGTTTCGGAAATTTCCAGAGATATCTCCGAAAGCTGAAATAAACAGTACCATCATGCTCAGAAGGTGTCAAACAGATAGGATCGCCTGTCCTTGGGTCCAATTTGGAGACAAGGGCAAAAACGGCAATTTTGGCCCAAAACGGGGTCCACAGGTGGGCCCGCTTTACACCGAAAAACGTGTCAGGGTCAACGGTCTCCAAATTCACCAAACTTAGTGTCAACAGGTCAGGAACGCTGATATGAACCCAACGGAACTTTCAGATTTGAATTCCGATGAGCCGATCACAAAATCGCCCGTCGAGCGGGGCCTGTGGGGCCCACGACACGCGATTTCGTCAACGTTCTCAGAATCGGACCAAACTTGACCCACAGGACCAGCGTATCGCTACGAGTCTGATGGCGCAAGTTTCGTCTCGATCCGACGTGTGTGCACGAAGTTAGGGTAAAATGCAGAAAAGGCGGATACGGAGCGATGTCCGCGGATACGAGTTGATTCCGGTGTGCACGCACACCCGAATCAGCTTTCGCAAAATCCCACACGTCCGTATCGACGAGGCGCACGTATCTGTGAAGACCGCACGCGACCAAGTCGTGCCGTTTGGCGGGGCGTACTCAGTTCCGGGATGAAACAGGGTCTGGTTTTTCCTGTTTTTGGATCGCGGGGTGCGATCACCACAGAACGTGATGCCCCGAGCGGTTTGTCCGGGCACCGAGAGGGTCATACATGCTTCGCGTAGAAATTTACGGAATCGAAAACAGAGATCCGAGGTGCAAGTTACGAGTACCTGAAGGGGACCCGAGAAACCGAGTTTTGAACTGTGTCCGACACGCGAGTTCGTGTCCCGCTGTGTCCGGCCTAGGGCTGGGCTGTGTCCGCGTGTCCGGGTTTCGCTGGAGGAGCGCTGGACGGTCGAGGCGTCGTCGGCCGGCTAGGGCGGCGCCGAGGGGGTCGGCCGGCGTCGGGTCCGCCTGGGAGGGTCGGCTCGGCCTGGGAAGGGTCGGCTCGGCCTGGGGGGGGTTTTGCTTGCTGGAGGAGGAGGAGGAAGAGGAGGAAGGGTCGCCGGGGTCGGTGCTGGTCGGCGGGCTCTAGCGAGGGGCTGAGGGCAGCGGCTAGGGTTCCGGCGAGGGCTCGGGTAGGGGAGGATTGAGGGAGGAGGATGTCACGCCCCAGTCCCAAAATACGTAGGACTAGGATACGTAACCATGCCAGCCGCCCGTATATATGGCAACTCCAATATATGGAAACCATATATACGTGCGTACGCTGTATAATGAACAATAGTTCACCAGTGGTATAACTAATCACAAGTCATAGGGTAATATCTAAATCTCATCCACAGAAGTCAAATATGAATAAACAATAACCATGTAACTAGATCTCAATACAGATATCTAAGAATGACAGTCAGATAAAAATAAATCTACTGCCGAAATAAAATATAAAAGGAACCAGAATACACACCATATAAGAACAACATCTGACAATCACGAGGCTCGAAGAGAAGACCTCCTCGGAAAATAAGTAGCCTGTCCGGATCTGTGCTCCTGCGAGTACTCAAGAACATATACACCTGGCAGGAAACCAGGTCCTCAGAGGGACATAGCAAGATACAGAAAAATGACATGCCATAATGTAAATACTGAATAAATAAATGGGGTGTGCTAACCATCTAAGTGAATGCAATTTAAAGACCTTGCAGTACGCATGGGAATGTGTGGCTAGACATATGCTGACGTAATTCACCAATCGTCGGGACTGGCTAGTATATGTGTCATATGCCCCCGACTCAGGGAACTCTGCAATCGTTCATCTCCGAGGAGCATGGATCGAAGGATAAAGACTCAATGAAGGGGGTGTCCCATACGCCTACTAGATGTCTTCCCCGCCCAATATAGATGTACAAGTCGTGAAAACGACGTGGACACCTCCTACTATGATGCAAGTCTCAATAAAATAAACAACTGAGCTAAATACCGCTACACGTGTTGCTCACACTGATGGCCAGTCGCGCATGAGGCACGCGTCCCTACATGTACTCACTCTGTGACGTGTAATGATACGTGTCAAGGCCTGAGAAGTTAAATTAATAACTTCACAACTTTAGGTGGGTCTACTAGACCCTAGGTCAGACACAAGTCCTAACGTCAACGCCATCGTTGACTGCACCCGAGTTTTCTCGGACGCACACATTTATATAATATAAAAATAGATAAACATGTAACTAGCAATAACTGAATTTAAACAGTACAACAAGGCAAGGTATACTTGCCTGGCAAGAGAGCTGCAAATATGTAACGTCCCGATGTCAAGTGCCAAAAGTCAGAAACTATGGCCTCAGAATAAATGTCTCCGGATGCTGAAATAAACATCACTAACAGTCTCAGAAAATATTAAATAGCTAGAAACGCCTGTCCTTAAGTCTAATTTGGACACAGGGGCAAAAATGACAGTTTTCGGTCAAAGCGGGGTCCACATGTGGGCCCACTTTGCATCGAAAAATGTGTCAGGGTCAAAGGTCTCCAAATTCGCCAAACTTAGTGTCAACAAGTCAGGAACGATGATATGAACCCAACGGAACTTCCAGAATTGGATTCCGATGAGCCGGTCACAAAATCGTCCGTCAAGTGGAGCTTGTGGGGCCCACGATACGGAATTTTGCCAACGTTCTCAGAATTGAACCAAACTTGGCTCACAGGACCAGCGTATTGCTACGAGTCCGATGGCGTAAGTTTCGTCTCGATCCGACGTGTGTACACAAAGTTGCAGCGTGTTCCAGAACTGACGGATACGGGGCGGTGTCGGCGGATACGCGTTGATTCCGGTGTGCACGCACATCCAAATCAACTTCTCCGAACTCCTACACGTCCGTATCAACGTCGCGCACGTTTTGGTAAAGACCGCGTGCGACCAAGTCGTCCCGTTTGGCGGAGCGTACCCAGTTCCGGGGTGAATCGGGTCATTATTTTTCCTGTATTTGGATCGCGGTGTGCGATCACCACAGGACGCGATGCTCCGAACGGGTTGCACGGGCACCGAGGTGGTTACACAGTCTACATGACACAACTGACGGAATTGAAAACAGGGTTACGAGGAGATAGATATCGTTACCTGAACAGGGCTCCAGAAACGACGTTTCTTCGTGTCCGACACGTGTCCTGCGTCTGTGTCCGAATCGTGTCCGGTGCTGTTCACCCTAGGGTTAGGGTTTGAGGCTTCTGGGGCGTCACCGGAGGACTGCGAGGTCGGCCGGACTGCACAGAGGTTCAGCAGTCGGCCGCCGGACTGACGTGGGGGTGCTCGGCCTTGCCGAAGCCGGAGGGGATGCTGTGCTGCCGTGGGTGCTGCGGGCTCGGGGTCGGCTCTGGCCGGAGGGGCTCGCCGGATCTGCGGCGGGGAGGAGACGACTGGGAGAGGGAGGAGATGGCGACGGTGATGATGGCGGTGGTGGCTAGGGGAGGTCGGCCGGAGCGGGGTGCTCCGCCGGAGAAGGAGAGGAGGAGGAAGTGCTGGGGAGGAGGAGGAAGCCGAGGGGGAGACGGAGGCGGGGAGAGGAGAGGAGCTTGCCGGCGGGGGTCGGCCGCCGCTGTGCCGGCTAGGTCAGGTCGGGTCGGGGAAGGGGAAGAGGAAGGAGCTGCGGGGGAGGAAGGAGAGAGAGGGGAGGAGATGGCCGCAGGGGGGGGGGGGCTCCGGGCGAGGCGGAGCGGCTCCGGCGGCGGGGTCGGCTGCCGCTCCGACGAGGGGGGGGGGGCTGCGGGCTGCAGCTGGGTTTGGGATTTTTTTTTCTTTTATTTTCTTTTCTTTTTAATATATAGAAAATTTTATTATTAATATAAGTAAAATATCTAGAGATATTTTACAAGATATTTTGTAGATATTTTCAGGATATTTTCGGGATAATTTCGGGTGGGTCCCATCTCCGAATGGACGGTGCAGGTTCACCGGCCAATGAGGGGGTGACACCTCGCATTACAAATTTGCAGGAAGGTCCCTGCAATTCCATAAATTGCATAATGGTCCTATTTCGGAAATTTACGCAATTTACGAAATTGTCTGGAAAACACCCGATTCCTGAAAATGCTAAAAATTCACAGAATTGAAGGAAAAAGCTGTGTGAGGGTCCCGAGGGAAATGGGGGTGAGTCTGGGCAGGGGTTGGACCTGGTTTCTGGGTGATACGGGTCATCGTATTTAATTAATTAATAATTACTGCGCACGGTGTTCTCTAATTATTTAGAGGCAGTTAGGGTCATAATTTTTCTACGGTGTCAATACACTAAATGTAGTATACTCAGTGTAGAAAATTAACGTATTTTTGTTTGGGCAAAACAGGTGCATGTTGGACCTCAAATCCCTAGGGGTACAGAGAGGGGTAAAGAGCAGAGAATTAAATAAGAATTAAATACGGACGATTGTAACGATATTTGTGCGTATCAAACGAGGCTCATTTTAGCACATCTGGGAGTTGCACAAAATTCAGGAAAATAGTCTAACATGTCTAGGACAGGTATGTGAACTTTGTTCGGGGATAACAGTCAAGGTAAAGCTCTAAATAATTCGGTGATGGACAGGTGCGCAAGTCAACAGGATATGTAAGCAAAATTAATTAAAATATTACCATAAATCCTAAATTGTTAAAATAATTCTAGAAATACTGAAATCTGGTCGAGGGAGTTTACAATCTACCCAACTTATAAAAATTTCGTCCTCGAAATTAAAACTAAACCGGGGAAGAAGTCAAAGACGGCATAAGATATAATTTAACAAAGTAATTTATATCTTGGTTTACGAATAGGTTCGAAAAACATTTTCGTATGTCGTTGACACTCTTCCAAGTAGATTTTTCTGGCGCGCCATGCTTCTATGCCACGCGGACCAAGGGAATGGACTGATTTCTCAATACCTTTCCTCGATGATCAAGGATTCCCACTGGTTGCTTTTGATACGACAAGCTCGGCCTAATGGTGATCTCCGAATGGTTGAGAACCTGACTGCTGTCTGTCACATATCGCCTGAGTTGCGACACGTGGAATACATCAAGTACTTCCTCAAGTGAAGGTGGTAGCGCAAGTTGATATGCCACTACTCCTACTCTTTCTAGCACGTCAATGGTCTAATATATCTTGGACTCAACTTGCTGCGTCCTCTGAATCGAATGGTGTCTCTAGTAGGTGATATCCTCAAGATGGCATGATCGTCCACTTTGAATTCCACGGGACGATGATGACGGTCTGCTCACTACTTCTGTCTGTCTTGCACTGCTTGCAAGTGTCCTGTAATTACTTAACTGTCTCTACAGTGTTGACCACCAACACTGGTCACGCGAAACCTTGTTTGGTATGTAAACACCCTAAATTTTTCAGATTTTTAAAAATCAATTTATGGATTTAATATGCAATTTACATAGGACATGTAGTGAGTTTATAATTTTTAATTGCCAATAAACAACATTAAAATGTAATGAAAATATAATTTTATTGTGTAAAATAGAAAACTGGACTTAGGGTAATTTTCTGGGATTTTATTGGGCCTCTGACCTATTTTTAAAAGCTTAAAAACTATTTTCTGAATTAATTTATTATTAATTATTATTATTATTAATTTACTGTTATTTATTTATTTTTATTTTTGCCTTGGGCCTGGCCCAGTGGGCCGAGCCCAATAGCAGCCCAGCCCTCACTCCATAGCGGGTCGGGCGGGTCCGCTCACCCGGATCCGCGCCCGACCCGAACCCGCCAGCAATTCACCCCTGTCCCCCCCCCCCCGACTTCCCCCACGACCCGAGAAACCCGCCGTCGCCTTCGCCGTCGGCCACGACCCCACGACCGCCTCGACCCCCCGACCTCTCCGCCACGTCGCCTCGGCCAACCCCCGCCCCGAGCCCCTATAAATACCCTACTCCTCCGCCTCGCTTCCCCCCAAACCCTAACCCTAACCACCCAGTCCGGCAAGCCCCGTCCGGCGACGCCGACCCCCTCGACGCCGCCGGAGACCTCGCCGTCCGCCGCCAGCACCGCCACGAGTCGCCTCGACCGACGGCCAGTCCCGCAGAGCCTCGGACACGGCGGCAGTACGCGGACACAGCTCCGACACAGGCAGCGGACACGGCCAGACTCGTGTCGGACACGAGTAGGACACGAAGTATTCTCAGCTTTTCTGGCCTCGTTCAGGTATCCATATCTCGTACCCTGTAGCTCGGAATTCGATTCCGTAAATTCCTACGCGAAGCCTGTATGACCCTTTCGGTGCCCGGATAAACCGCTCGGGGCATCGCGTCCTGTGGTGATCGCACACCGCGATCCAAAAACAGAAAAAAACCAGACCCTGTTTCACCCCGGAACTGAGTACGCCCCGCCAAACGGGACGACTTGGTCGCGCACGGTCTTCACAGATACGTGCGCCTCGTCGATACGGACGTGTGGGATTTCGCGGAAGCTGATTCGGATGTGCGTGCACACCGGAATCAACGCGTATCCGCGGACATCGCTCCGTATCCGCCTTTTCTGCAATTCACCCTAACTTCGTGTACACACGTCGGATCAAGACGAAACTTGCACCATCGGACTCGTAGCGATACGCTGGTCCTGTGGGTCAAGTTTGGTCCGATTCTGAGAACGTTGACGAAATCGCGTGTCGTGGGCCCCACAGGCCCCGCTCGACGGGCGATTTCGTGATCGGCTCATCGGAATTCAAATCTGAAAGTTCCGTTGGGTTCGTATCAGCGTTCCTGACCTGTTGACACTAAGTTTGGTGAATTTGGAGACCATTGACTCCGATACGTTTTTCGGTGCAAAGCGGGCCCACCGGTGGACCCCGTTTTGGCCCGAAATTACCGTTTCTGCCCTTGTCTCCAAATTGGACCCAAGGACAGGCGATCCTAGCTGTTTGACACCTTCTGAGCGTGATGGTACTGTTTATTTCAGCTTTCGGAGACATCTCTGGGAATTTCCGAAATCAGGACCTAAGTGGAATCCAAACCTCAGGCAAGTGCACCTTGCCAAACTTGCAGTCATTATTTTTATTTTTTCTGTAAAAATACTCTGCTGGATTTCTTGTGCAATTTCATATAAACTGATTTAAACTGCTTAACCTAGAGAACGTATGACGTACCTAGAGCCCGATCATAGTCGGGTACTGACACCGTACGCGGTGTTGGGTTCGTCATTTAGAGATAGATTTACGACCCCCTTATTTTGTACTTGACCTCTCAAGTACCCTACAACCCAGGACACTTGACACTATCATGGACAGAATCTTCCCGAGTTATTCGTGAGGATTCTGAATAGGATACAGGACTTGACAGAGTTATTTATTTATAGACAGTATGACTTGTTGCATTAGTTATAATCCCGCTGACATGGACATGAGACGTTATGGTCATGGCTTGCGTGATTACATTGGGTGGGGAGAGACACACAGGCTACAGGCTGTTCTATATATATATCTACTATTATTGTGAGGTTGTAGACTCTCCAGCAGAGCTAGACCCTTTACGTGTTATTACTGCTACCCGGCTCCCCGACACAGAGCTTGTAGCGGTCTCAGCCTGAGTACTAGTGTTGCTCTCATTTGCATATCACATAGATGGTTGGTTACTTAGTTTACCCTGCTGTTTCATCATTTATTGCACTGCTTATTCACTTTGGCTTGTATTATCTGTGCCTTGCTATGTCCACTGAGGACCTGGAATGGATTATGTCCCCAGGTTTAGCTGAGGAGCAGTATCCCGAGGTATACGGGACCGGAGCTGAACCTATTGCTGGAGCTGAACCAAACACTGAAGACGAGGTGACTGCCGAGGACTTTTCCTGAGTGCCTGTTCCAGTACTCATTTATTTATTCCATGTTTACATCTTTTGTCCTGGCCTATAGAGCCAGTTTATTCAGACTTAAAGTCGGGTTGTTTCCCCGACTGATTTGCTGTGATGATGTTGCTACTTATTTCCATTGATTATGCAGTTTATTTCTTTATCTTTATGGATGAGATTAGTGTGACTTGTGTAGTAGACCTTACTTACAGCTAAAGTACGCCCTGATGGTTCCATTAAATTGGGTTATCCATCGGTGCGTGCTGCTGGCTATTGCCACGTGTCCAGTCCCTCGACATTTTGGGACTGGGGCGTGACATGGTTTTTGTGGTGGCCCATGCAGGTCCTCAACTAAACTGTTCGGTTTCAACTTAGGGACCGGACAGGCCTGCAATAAGATAGGTTATAGGATCTCATCCATATATTTAATCGTTTTTGAACTCTATGTCGAACTCAATTTAATTGCTTGAATTGCATCCTGTTTGATTCCTCTGTGCGTTCTCATTATTTTCTTTTGATGCAGAGAAATGAATCCCAGCCGTGGTGACGAGACCCCCTTGGGAACACCGACAGAAGCAGGGTTTACCTGCGAAGCTGGAACGACGCCGGATACCAGAGGACAATCCTCTCAGAGCAACCAAACTGGCCAGCCAAGTTCCAGATTCAGGCGTGATGACATCCCGCCTCCTCCCCAGTTCCCACCTATGATGCCTGTCTTTCCCCCAGGACAGGCAATGGACGGCCAGCAAATGTTCCAGATGTTCTACGCCATGATGCAGGCGCAACAACAGATTCAACAGGAGACCCAACGCCGGGAGGCCGAGAACCTAAGGAACAGCCTGGTCGCAGCATTGGAGCATGCACCAAATAGGCGGCCAGCGACGGGATCTATTACGAATTTCCGTCAACTCAAGCCCCGTACCTTCTCGGGTAAGGAAGGACCAACTGAAGTGCATGAATGGCTTACAAACACACAGCACCAGTTGGAGGCCGCTGAATTACCAAGGGACAAATGGATGACTGCTGTCCGGATGCAACTGACGGACAACGCGCATCATTGGTGGCTGTCCGAAGAAAGAAGGCTCGGACATGATCAGGTTACCTGGGAGGAGTTCTCCAGACTCTTCCAGGAAATGTACATCCCTGCTGTGGCTCGGTCAGAACTCCGAGACAGATTCAACCGCCTGATCCAGGGCAACATGACGGTGGAGGAATATAACGCCGAATTCATTCGCCTGAGCCGCTTCGCCCCTTCGCTAATTCCTACCGAAGAGGAAAAGGCGGAGAAGTTCTTTGATGGGCTCAGGTTCGAGCTTCAGAAGTTAATCGGATCGGTCGCGCCCACCTCTTACACCGACGTCCTATCTGCAGCACGTCGGCTGGAGCGCGTTACTCGGAGGGAATCAAACCTGAAACGTCCCTTCTCCTCAGTACCGTCCAAGTCATCACCAGGGGAATCTGCTAAACGGCCCCAGAAGAGCCCGCCTCCAAGAGCAGCAACTAAGAACTTGCCTACTTGCCATTACTGCAGCAAGGTAGGACATATTGAAAAGGAATGTCGACGCAAGCTGGGACTCTGCCTGGTTTGCGGATCTGGACAACACTTCTCCAAGGACTGCTCGGAACGTCGAGAGGGAGTTCCGAATCGACCAGCTCCACCTGCAGCTCTTCCAGCTGGGGGAGCAACTCAGACAGGGCCTGGAGGAGCCAGGCCACCTCTACCACCACAGGCAGCATTGTTCCAACAAGCTCGTCAGCAAAGGGGTCCCGCTCAGGGACGAGGTCAGGCATATGCACTAGCAGTCACTGAGGAAGCTACTGCAGGCGAAGTGATAGCAGGTACCATATTAGTAGCTTCAATTCCTGCTGTAGCATTATTTGATTCTGGAGCTTCGCATTCATTTATTGCTGCTAGCTTCGTAGCCACACATAGAATAGCTACCGCACCTCTCTCGAAGATGAAGAGAATACTAACGGGAGGTGGAATTATCCCGGTTAGTGATACTTGTAGATCATGTTCGGTAGTAGTCTGTGGCCGAGAGATGCGAGCCCAATTCCTGATCTTTTCTATGCCTGATTACGATGTTGTACTTGGTATGGACTGGTTAAGTCAGTACCATGCGACACTGGATTGCCGGCTTGGAAAAGTGATATTTAGACCCCCTAGCCTTCCTGAGTTTGAATTTTTACGAGGAGCTGTAGAACAAGGGGTTCAGCCAACTCTTAGGGTATTGACCGTAGAAGAAGATTCAAGTTACCCAAGAGTCATAACGGAATTTGTGGATGTATTTTCCGATGACCTTCCAGGTTTACCACCTGATCGGGAGATAGAATTCACGATAGACCTAACTCCAGGAGCCGAACCTATCACCTCATCGGTATATCGGCTAGCACCTAAGGAGTTAGTGGAGCTGAAAACACAAGTTGACGACCTTCTGGAGAAAGGATTTATCCGGCCCAGTGTTTCACCATGGGGAGCACCTATACTTTTTGTACCCAAGAAGGACGGATCTGTACGACTGTGCATTGATTATAGAGCCCTTAATGCTGTAACTATTAAGAACCGATACCCATTACCACGTATTGATGATTTGTTTGACCAGTTGAGTGGTGCTAAGGTATTCTCCAAGATTGACCTTAGATCCGGTTATCACCAGATTAGGGTGAAGAAGGAAGATATCCCAAAGACAGCCTTCAGAACTAAGTATGGGCATTATGAGTTCCTAGTTATGCCGTTTGGTTTAACCAATGCACCTGCTGTATTTATGAGTTTGATGAACGGGGTCTTCCATCAGTACTTGGATAAGTTCGTGGTGGTGTTCATTGATGATATTCTAATCTACTCCAAGAACCACGAAGAGCACGAGGAACACCTTAGAATTATGCTAGAAACCTTGAGAAGGGAGAAACTGTATGCCAAACTCAGCAAATGTGAGTTCTGTATGGACAAGGTGCCATTCTTAGGGCATATTATCTCGGGTGAAGGACTGTCTGTGGACCCAGAGAAAGTCACTGCTATAGAAACCTGGCCTACCCCTACCTCTGTTGCGGAAGTGAGAAGTTTTCTTGGACTTGCTGGGTATTACCGGCGGTTCGTAGAAAATTTTTCAAGAATCGCAGAGCCGATGACTAAGCTGACACGGAAGGATCAGGAGTTCATATGGACAGAAGAATGCCAGCATGCCTTTGAAGAATTGAAGAGGCGTCTAACAACAGCACCGGTCTTGACTCTTCCCTCAGGGTCAGGAGGTTTTGTTGTATATAGTGATGCGTCCGGTAGTGGACTAGGTTGTGTCTTGATGCAACATGGCAAGGTTATCGCCTATGCATCGAGGCAGCTGAAGGTCCACGAGAAGAACTACCCAACGCACGACCTGGAGCTAGCTGCAGTGATTTTTTGCATTGAAGATCTGGAGACATTATCTGTATGGAGAAAAGGTCGAGATATTCACTGATCATAAGAGCTTGAAGTATGTTTATACACAGAAGGAGCTCAACATGAGACAAAGGCGTTGGCTTGAGTTGATGGTGGACTTTGACATCGATCTGCAGTACCACCCGGGGAAAGCAAATGTTGTAGCCGACGCCCTCAGCAGAAAACCCTCGGCTTACTTCTTGACGGAGCAGCCCAAGCTATTAAAAGATCTACAAGAACTCCAGATAGAGGTTATTTTACCTGGACAAAATGGTTTGCTGGCTAACCTCGAAGTAAAGTCATCGCTGGTGGAGAGAATCAAGGAAGCTTTGCCTAATGATGCTAGATTCCGAAGGCTGAGAGAAAGAACAGAAGCAGGCTTGCAGACGGGACTTTGCATCCACGAGGACGGAACATTAAGGTGCGGAAATCGCCTATGTGTTCCAAATGGAGAATTAAGGCAGGAATTGATGACAGAAGCCCATAGCTCCATATACTCGGTTCATCCAGGAGGAACCAAGATGTACCGGGACTTAAGACAATATTACTGGTGGCATGGAATGAAAAGGGAGATTGCCCGCTTTGTGGCAAAATGCTTAGTGTGCCAGCAGGTGAAGGCCGAGCACCAAAGGACTGCAGGTATGTTGCAGCCACTTCCCATCCCTGAATGGAAGTGGGAGCATATTACCATGGATTTTGTCACTGGATTTCCAAGAAGCCCTAGTGGAAAAGATGCAGTATGGGTCATCGTGGATCGGCTCACTAAGTCGGCTCACTTCTTGCCGTTCAGAGTCGGACAATCCACAGAAGTACTAGCCGACATGTATATGCGTCAGATCGTAAAATTACATGGAGTGCCGGTTAGTATCGTATCAGATCGAGACTCAAGATTTACATCTCACTTCTGGCGAAGCATGCAAGAGAGTCTCGGCACCAGGCTCAAGTTCAGTACTGCCTATCATCCTCAGACAGACGGACAGTCAGAGCGCACAATTCAGATCCTGGAAGATATGTTGCGATCCTGTATACTGGACTTTGGAGGATCTTGGGAAGATCATCTGCACTTAGTGGAGTTCTCCTACAACAACAGCTATCAGGCAAGCATTCAGATGGCACCTTTCGAAGCGTTGTACGGAAGGAAGTGCAGATCTCCAATATGCTGGAGCGACGTTGGCGAACGTCAATTACTGGGTCCAGAGTTGGTAACGGAGACAGTGGAGAAAGTAAAGCAGATTCAGAACCATCTCCGTGCAGCCCAGGATAGACAGAAGCATTGGGCAGATGTACACCGATGACCCCTGGAGTTCAAGGAAGGAGAGCATGTATTTCTGAGAATCTCGCCCACTAGAGGTACGATCAGATTCGGCAGCAGAGGCAAGTTAAGCCCAAGGTACATTGGGCCATTCGATATCTTGGAGCGCATTGGTGAGGTGGCTTACCGTCTTGCATTACCTCCGTCCTTAGAGGGAGTGCATGACGTATTCCACGTCTCACAATTGAGGAGGTATGTGACGGACCCAAGCCATATAGTTGATCATTCTGAGATTTCAGTGGGACATAGCCTGAGATACGAATAGCAGCCAGTGGGTATACTCGACACCAGCGAGAAGACACTGCGTGGGCAGACAATCAGGCTGGTTCGAGTAGCTTGGAAGCAGCACTCTCCAGGCGAATCGACCTGGGAGCGAGAAGATGTTATGCGACAGCGTTACCCGCATTTATTTGCAGAATCAGGTAACCTAAGCATTTTTCTCTAAATCTTGCCTTTATAATTTACCCTTCGATTGCGAGGACGCAATCCTCTTAAGGGAGGTAGATTGTAAACACCCTAAATTTTTCAGATTTTTAAAAATCAATTTATGGATTTAATATGCAATTTACATAGGACATGTAGTGAGTTTATAATTTTTAATTGCCAATAAACAACATTAAAATGTAATAAAAATATAATTTTATGGTGTAAAATAGAAAACTGGACTTAGGGTAATTTTCTGGGATTTTATTGGGCCTCTGACCTATTTTTAAAAGCTTAAAAACTATTTTCTGAATTAATTTATTATTAATTATTATTATTATTAATTTACTGTTATTTATTTATTTTTATTTTTGCCTTGGGCCCGGCCCAGTGGGCCGAGCCCAATAGCAGCCCAGCCCTCACTCCATAGCGGGTCGGGCGGGTCCGCTCACCCGGATCCGCGCCCGACCCGAACCCGCCAGCAATTCACCCCTGTCCCCCCCGACTTCCCCCACGACCCGAGAAACCCGCCGCCGCCTTCGCCGTCGGCCACGACCCCACGACCGCCTCGACCCCCCGACCTCTCCGCCACGTCGCCTCGGCCAACCCCCGCCCCGAGCCCCTATAAATACCCTACTCCTCCGCCTCGCTTCCCCCCAAACCCTAACCCTAACCACCCAGTCCGGCGAGCCCCGTCCGGCGACGCCGACCCCCTCGACGCCGCCGGAGACCTCGCCGTCCGCCGCCAGCACCGCCACGAGTCGCCTCGACCGACGGCCAGTCCCCCAGAGCCTCGGACACGGCGGCAGTACGCGGACACAGCTCCGACACAGGCAGCGGACACGGCCAGACTCGTGTCGGACACGAGTAGGACACGAAGTATTCTCAGCTTTTCTGGCCTCGTTCAGGTATCCATATCTCGCACCCTGTAGCTCGGAATTCGATTCCGTAAATTCCTACGCGAAGCCTGTATGACCCTCTCGGTGCCCGGACAAACCGCTCGGGGCATCGCGTCCTGTGGTGATCGCACACCGCGATCCAAAAACAGGAAAAAACCAGACCCTGTTTCACCCCGGAACTGAGTACGCCCCGCCAAACGGGACGACTTGGTCGCGCACGGTCTTCACAGATACGTGCGCCTCGTCGATACGGACGTGTGGGATTTCGCGGAAGCTGATTCGGATGTGCATGCACACCGGAATCAACGCGTATCCGCGGACATCGCTCTGTATCCGCCTTTTCTGCAATTTACCCTAACTTCGTGTACACACGTCGGATCGAGACGAAACTTGCGCCATCGGACTCGTAGCGATACGCTGGTCCTGTGGGTCAAGTTTGGTCCGATTCTGAGAACATTGACGAAATCGCGTGTCGTGGGCCCCATAGGCCCCGCTCGACGGGCGATTTCGTGATCGGCTCATCGGAATTCAAATCTGAAAGTTCCGTTGGGTTCGTATCAGCGTTCCTGACTTGTTGACACTAAGTTTGGTGAATTTGGAGACCATTGACTCCGACACGTTTTTCGGTGCAAAGCGGGCCCACCGGTGGACCCCGTTTTGGCCCGAAATTACCGTTTCTGCCCTTGTCTCCAAATTGGACCCAAGGACAGGCGATCCTAGCTGTTTGACACCTTCTGAGCGTGATGGTACTGTTTATTTCAGCTTTGGGAGACATCTCTGGGAATTTCCGAAACCAGGACCTAAGTGGAATCCAAACCTCAGGCAAGTGCACCTTGCCAAACTTGCAGTCATTATTTTCATTTTTTCTGTAAAAATACTCTGCTGGATTTCTTGTGCAATTTCATATAAACTAATTTAAACTGCTTAACCTAGAGAACGTATGACGTACCTAGAGCCCGATCATAGTCGGGTACTGACACCGTACGCGGTGTTGGGTTCGTCATTTAGAGATGGATTTACGACCCCCTTATTTTGTACTTGACCTCTCAAGTACCCTACAACCCAGGACACTTGACACTATCATGGACAGAATCTTTCCGAGTTATTCGTGAGGATTCTGAATACGATACAGGACTTGACAGAGTTATTTATTTATAGACAGTATGACTTGTTGCATTAGTTATAATCCCGCTGACATGGACATGAGACGTTATGGTCATGGCTTGCGTGATTACATTGGGTGGGGAGAGACACACAGGCTACAGGCTGTTCTATATATATATCTACTATTATTGTGAGGTTGTAGACTCTCCAGCAGAGCTAGACCCTTTACGTGTTATTACTGCTACCGGCTCCCCGACACAGAGCTTGTAGCGGTCTCAGCCTGAGTACTAGTGTTGCTCTCATTTGCATATCACATAGATGGTTGGTTACTTAGTTTACCCTGCTGTTTCATCATTTATTGCACTGCTTATTCACTTTGGCTTGTATTATCTGTGCCTTGCTATGTCCACTGAGGACCTGGAATGGATTATGTCCCCAGGTTTAGCTGAGGAGCAGTATCCCGAGGTATACGGGACCGGAGCTGAACCTATTGCTGGAGCTGAACCAAACACTGAAGACGAGGTGACTGCCGAGGACTTTTCCTGAGTGCCTGTTCCAGTACTCATTTATTTATTCCATGTTTACATCTTTTGTCCTGGCCTATAGAGCCAGTTTATTCAGACTTAAAGTCGGGTTGTTTCCCCGACTGATTTGCTGTGATGATGTTGCTACTTATTTCCATTGATTATGCAGTTTATTTCTTTATCTTTATGGATGAGATTAGTGTGACTTGTGTAGTAGACCTTACTTACAGCTTAAGTACGCCCTGATGGTTCCATTAAATTGGATTATCCATCGGTGCGTGCTGCTGGCTATTGCCACGTGTCCAGTCCCTCGACATTTTGGGACTGGGGCGTGACATGGTAAAATGCTGCAATCTTACGATTTGTCTCCTATAAGTAATGTCTTCCTAGCTTCAGAGTAATTACGACGGTTGTAAGTTCCAAATTCTTCTCATGTACTCATAATTGTCTAGATGCATATGCCATTACCTTGCCATCCTGTATTAATACACATCCCAAACTTTTTTCTGATGCGTCTGTAGATCACAACCGCCTGATATGGATGAAATAGTCAATACGGGTGCTGTGTCAGTCGCTTCTTCAACTCCTCGAAAGCGGCTTGACACTCGTTGGTCCATAGGAATTCTTAATCCTAATAAGTCAACCTAGTCATAGGTGCTGCTATCCTTTCAGGAGTTAATCAATTGTTCATCCAGGTAAAATCCATTTAGACTCCTGACAATAAAATGATACATTCTTCATCGTACTACTTGGGTTCTGAACTTGACCCAAGTTACGAGGCAAAAATAAAAATTTTATGCTGCCATAGTGGCCCACGTATCAGGAACGCAATAAAACGTAGGTAGGTAGCGAAGGTCATTCTAAAAATAGTACAGTTTTAAACTGCAATCTAATCTAATAATAGGGTTCGGTAATTACCCAAGAAACAAACAGATCTGGCTACAGAAATAATACACTTATCGTATTTATACTAAGCACGAGATTTCGTCTTTTCGAAATAAGGAAAGACGGAAAATAGTAATCAAGAGTTCAAGGGGGAGATAATAGATTAGAAGTGTGGGGATTCAATGCGTTTAAAGAATTCAATGGAATTTGTCAAAGCAGTTGTGGATTGAAATGCTATTTTGATAATTTCCTAATCACATACTCGTATCGGTACAGTTATGTAACAGATACGATATATTCAGACATATCTAGAGGGTAAGTACATTTGTCTACTAATCACTATATATCTCAATCCACGTAAAGTAGTTATGCGAAGGGCGAATCAAAATGCACTAAGGTTGATCAGACCGTAATACACTAATTCTGAATAGACAATTATATTAGTGGAGTGGATCAGGCCCCAATAACACATGTGTCATGAACAAGCTCGATAAAGAATAAGCTTGCCAAAACTAGGCTATAATAGCATCATAAGTCAAGGTAGGAAGGCAAATTTTAAGTATGTTAGATCATGATGAAAGAAATTACAACATAATTAATAATCACAAAAAAGACAAGACTCTACAATCTCTACAGTTATTATTCTAATTCCTTGTCTAAGTTGCTAGTTGACCCAAAAGAGGTATGGCCTTCTAAGTTCTATAATCTTAATATACACTATAGGTTGTCTGCCTAAACAGAGATTTAAGGAAGTCTGCGTAAAGTAGGGGTTCGAGGTTGTCTTCGTAAAGCAGAGATAAAATAAATTGGCGTAACGCATGGCTTCAGGGCTATCCGCGTAAAACAGAGAAGCGTAAGGTAGAGCTTCAGAGCTGTCCTCGTAATAAGTCTGTGCGTAACAGTCTGCGTAAAAATCTGAGCGCAAAAAGTTTTGCGCTAAAATCTGCGCAAAATATCTCCTGCGTAAAGTCTAGCATTCGTCGTAGCGTAAAGTTATACGAGAACTCATGAGTTTGTCAGTCGAATTTTAGTGAATCCTGATATCTGACAAGAGTACTTGCACAACGATCGAGGGGACGGTTTGATGATGGTTTGCACGGAGTTCTAGGTTGTCGTTTAGGGACCTTATGGACATAAGTCATCTTACTATCGAGGTGAGACAAAACCAGATGTCCCATCAAAAAGCTGTTCCTTTTTGCACAGGGCTCGAGGCGTATCTCTGTGCAGGATTTGGTCGAGTCTGGAAAAAGCTAAGGCTGTAACAATTACGCTAACATCCTATTCTTATGTTACGCCTAAACAGGTTACTCTACGCTGGTTGTCTTTGAATCATCCGGTTTGCGCAGGGCAGTTACCTACGTGGCTGGCATGATGCGTCATGTGCAGGATAAGGAAGACTAAGGGCGGCGTAAAGGGGACAGGCTTCTACATAATTTGGCTTTTACGCCAATCAGGAAAGTCATTTGGCCTTTACGCTAACTACGGTCAATTGGCTTCTACGCCAACAACGGTCAAGGGTCTCTGGCGTAAAACTCTGGTTATCCAACTTAGGGTGAGGTTTCTGTTCTAGTATCCAATCTTAAATTTCTATGGGTTCCTCAAGACTAGGGTCAACACTATGGTAAATCTCTAACTAATCCTAGTAGTGTTTATACTATACTCAAGTCATACATAAATATGTCAAGGGATAAGGGTAAGTTAATCTATAGGTAAGTGACGCTAGGGTTTACTTAGGAAATCTGGAAGGCTAGGGTTCACTAAGTAGTCTGAACTTAATGATATGTTAATGCCCTAGTTGTGTTCTTAATAGGAATACTACTCTAATAATCATCCTATAAACAGGGATTCCTATATTCTAGCAGGGCTATACTTAAGGATTTATCAGGGAAGCACATGAATCAAGCAGGATGCAATTATGTAAGTGGGACAGACTAGAAGGAAGATAAGTCATAGTCAATTATGGATGAGATCCTATCCTCTAATCCTATGTGCAGGCTTGCTCGGTACAGTAACGTAACCGAGACAATATGCTCTGAGACGCAGGCTTGCTCGGTACAGTAACGTAACCAAGACAATATGCTCTCGACCTGCATGGGCCACCACTAAAAACATGTCACGCCCCAGTCCCAAAATACGTAGGACTAGGATACTTAACCATGCCAGCCACCCGTATATATGGCAACTCCAATATATGGAAACCATATATACGTGCGTACGCTGTATAATGAACAATAGTTCACCAGTGGTATAACTAATCACAAGTCATAGGGTAATATCTAAATCTCATCCACAGAAGTCAAATATGAATAAACAATAACCATGTAACTAGATCTCAATACAGATATCTAAGAATGACAGTCAGATGAAAATAAATCTACTGCCGAAATAAAATATAAAAGGAACCAGAATACACACCATATAAGAACAACATCTGACAATCACGAGGCTCGAAGAGAAGACCTCCTCGGAAAATAAGTAGCCTGTCCGGATCTGTGCTCCTACGAGTACTCAAGAACATATACACCTGGCAGGGAACCAGGTCCTCAGAGGGACATAGCAAGATACAGAAAAATGACATGCCATAATGTAAATACTGAATAAATAAATGGGGTATGCTAACCATCTAAGTGAATGCAATTTAAAGATCTTGCAGTACGCATGGGAATGTGTGGCTAGACATATGCTGACGTAATTCACCAATCGTCGGGACTGGCTAGTATATGTGTCATATGCCCCCGACTCAGGGAACTCTGCAATCGTTCATCTCCGAGGAGCATGGATCGAAGGATAAAGACTCAATGAAGAGGGTGTCCCATACGCCTACTAGATGTCTTCCCCGCCCAATATAGATGTACAAGTCGTAAAAACGACGTGGACACCTCCTACTATGATGCAAGTCTCAATAAAATAAACAACTGAGCTAAATACCGCTACACGTGTTGCTCACACTGATGGCCAGTCGCGCATGAGGCACGCGTCCCTACATGTACTCACTCTGTGACGTGTAATGATACGTGTCAAGGCCTGAGAAGTTAAATCAATAACTTCACAACTTTAGGTGGGTCTACTAGACCCTAGGTCAGACACAAGTCCTAACGTCAACGCCATCGTTGACTGCACCCGAGTTTTCTCGGACGCACACATTTATATAATATAAAAATAGATAAACATGTAACTAGCAATAACTGAATTTAAATAATACAACAAGGCAAGGTATACTTGTCTGGCAAGAGAGCTGCAAATATGTAACGTCCCGATGTCAAGTGCCAAAAGTCAAAAACTATGGCCTCAGAATAAATGTCTCCGGATGCTGAAATAAACATCACTAACAGTCTCAGAAAATATCAAATAGCTAGAAACGCCTGTCCTTAAGTCCAATTTGGACACAGGGGCAAAAATGACAGTTTTCGGTCAAAGCGGGGTCCACATGTGGGCCCACTTTGCACCGAAAAACGTGCCAGGGTCAAAGGTCTCCAAATTCGCCAAACTTAGTGTCAACAAGTCAGGAACGATGATACGAACCCAACGGAACTTCCAGAATTGGATTCCGATGAGCCGGTCACAAAATCGCCCGTCAAGTGGAGCCTGTGGGGCCCACGATACGGAATTTTGCCAACGTTCTCAGAATCGAACCAAACTTGGCTCACAGGACCAGCGTATTGCTACGAGTTCGATGGCGAAAGTTTCGTCTCGATCCGACGTGTGTACACAAAGTTGCAGCGTGTTCCAGAACTGACAGATACGGGGCGGTGTCGGCGGATACGCGTTGATTCCGGTGTGCACGCACATCCAAATCAACTTCTCCGAACTCCTACACGTCCGTATCAACGTCGTGCACATTTTGGTAAAGACCGCGTGCGACCAAGTCGTCCCGTTTGGCGGGACGGACCCAGTTCCGGGGTAAATCGGGTCGTTATTTTTTCTGTATTTGGATCGCGGTGTGCGATCACCACAGGACGCGATGCTCCGAAAGGGTTGCACGAGCACCGAGGTGGTTACACAGTCTACACGACACAACTGACGGAATTGAAAACAGGGTTACGAGGAGATAGATATCGTTACCTGAACAGGGCTCCAGAAATGACGTTTCTTCGTGTCCGACACGTGTCCTGCGTCTGTGTCCGAATCGTGTCCGGTGCTGTTCACCCTAGGGTTAGGGTTTGGGGCTTCTGGGGCGTCGCCGGAGGACTGCGTGGTCGGCCGGACTGCACAGAGGTTCAGCAGTCGGCCGCCGGACTGACGTGGGGGTGCTCGGCCTTGCCGAAGCCGGAGGGGATGCTGTGCTGCCGTGGGTGCTGCGGGCTCGGGGTCGGCTCTGGCCGGAGGGGCTCGCCGGATCTGCGGCGGGAAGGAGACGACTGGGAGAGGGAGGAGATGGCGACGGTGATGATGGCGGTGGTGGCTAGGGGAGGTCGGCCGGAGCGGGGTGCTCCGCCGGAGAAGGAGAGGAGGAGGAAGTGCTGGGGAGGAGGAGGAAGCCGAGGGGGAGACGGAGGCGGGGAGAGGAGAGGAGCTTGCCGGCGGGGGTCGGCCGCCGCTGTGCCGGCTAGGTCAGGTCGGGTCGGGGAAGGGGAAGAGGAAGGAGCTGCGGGGGAGGAAGGAGAGAGAGGGGAGGAGATGGCCGCCGGGGGGGGGGGGGGGGGCTCCGGGCGAGGCGGAGTGGCTCCGGCGGCGGGGTCGGCTGCCGCTCCGACGAGGGGGGGGGGCTGCGGGCTGCAGCTGGGTTTGGGATTTTTTTTTCTTTTCTTTTATTTTCTTTTTAATATATAGAAAGTTTTATTATTAATATAAGTAAAATATCTAGAGATATTTTACAAGATATTTTGTAGATATTTTCAGGATATTTTCGGGATAATTTCGGGTGGGTCCCGTCTCCGAATGGACGGTGCAGGTTCACCGGCCAATGAGGGGGTGACACCTCGCATTACAAATTTGCAGGAAGGTCCCTGCAATTCCATAAATTGCATAATGGTCCTATTTCGAAAATTTGCGCAATATACGAAATTGTCTGGAAAATACCCGATTCCTGAAAATGCTAAAAATTCACAGAATTGAAGGAAAAAGCTGTGTGAGGGTCCCGAGGGAAATGGGGGTGAGTCTGGGCAGGGGTTGGACCTGATTTCTGGGTGATACGGGTCATCGTATTTAATTAATTAATAATTACTGCGCACGGTGTTCTCTAATTATTTAGAGGCAGTTAGGGTCATAATTTTTCTACGGTGTCAATACACTAAATGTAGTATACTCAGTGTAGAAAATTAACGTATTTTTGTTTGGGCAAAACAGGTGCATGTTGGACCTCAAATCCCTAGGGGTACAGAGAGGGGTAAAGAGCAGAGAATTAAATAAGAATTAAATACGGACGATTGTAACGATATTTGTGCGTCTCAAACGAGGCTCATTTTAGCACATCTGGGAGTTGCACAAAATTCAGAAAAATAGTCTAACATGTCTAGGACAGGTATGTGAACTTTGTTCGGGGATAACAGTCAAGGTAAAGCTCTAAATAATTCGGTGATGGACAGGTGCGCAAGTTAACAGGATATGTAAGCAAAATTAATTAAAATATTGCCATAAATCCTAAATTGTTAAAATAATTCTAGAAATACTGAAATCTGGTCGAGGGGGTTTACAGAGGAAGACCGGAGCTAGGGGTTTTTTATAGGTTGTCGAGGGAGGGCTGGCCGGGGCGTCGTGGGCGAGGGGTCCGGAGAGGAGGCGACGCGGGGTCGTGGCCGATCGGAAATCGCGGCGGCGGCGGAGATTTCGCCCGGTCGTGGGGTGACAGGGGAGAGGGGTGAAGAAGCGGGTCGGGTCGGGCGGCGGGCTCCGGGTGAGCGGACCCGCCCGACCCGCTAGGGGTGTGAGGCTGGGCTGGGTCAGCTGCTAACGGGCTCGGCCCACTGGGCCGGGCCGGGCCCAAGAAACAGAAAATAAAAAATAATAAAAACAGTAATTTAATAATAATAATAACATTAATAATTAATTAATTAATAAAAATAGTTTTTAGGCTTTTAAAAATAGGTCTGAGGCCCAATAAATTCCCAGAAAATTACCCTAAGTCCGATTTTCTATTTTACACCATAAAATCATATTTTCATTTTATTTTAATGTTAGTTATTGGCATTTAAAAATTACAAACTCACCACAGGTCCTATGTAAATTCCTGAAAAATGCATATTAAATCCCAAAATTGATTTTAAAAATAATTAAAAAAATTTTTAGGGTGTTTACATTGTACAATCAAATTAATAATATGACAAGCAAATCTAACATGAAAAAGTCTACCTTTTAACATAGGCGTAAATTGCGTTTTCAAAACATTAATAGAAGCTATGTTATTACTAGCATTATCAAAAAAAATTAAAAATATTTTATTGTGAATATCATATTCACGCACAAATTGCATTATAGCGCCACCGATTATAGCGTCGGTATGTGAAAATTCTAAAGGCCATAGACAAATGATGTATTTTTGCAACATCCATCTTGGATCTATACAATGTGATGTGATACAAATATAAGCATAATTTTTTTTAGTAGTCTATATATCAGAAGTTAGAGCTAATTTATTAACATGCATAAAATTTTCTTTCAAAGCAGCCTTATATTTTTGAAAAAATTTCAGAGTCTTTGCTCTAGCAGTAGATCTAGAAACTTTAGTAAAACAAGGATTAAGGGTATTACTTGCATATTTATAATAGAAATTACTCTCACCAAATGTAAATGGTTGTTCCTTACATATCATATATTTTGCTAACTCAGTCATGTTACGAGCATAAGAATAAGTAAAGTACCTATAGAAGATCCTTGACCACCGGTACTTAGCTGTGTTTGTCTAGCCTGCAGTATGTCTTTGCCATAACAACTTTCGTAGTACCTTTTTAAAGTGTTCGTGCGATCATTTTTTTTCTATTTGTAAATTTGCTTACATTTTTTACATTTCATAACCTTAGGTATTAATTTTTGATATTTTGGATCTAAAACCGGTATGTCCTCACTATCAGTGACAAATATTTTTACAAAATAATTTCATAAAATAGATGTTTTTCCATTGGCAATATTTTGTAGCCGTAGCCATACTCCTAACTTCAAGAGGTAACATTTGTGTTAGTGGCGCAGAATCAGGTATAGGATTATTTACAAACATATTATTATAATCATAATTTTTAAAAGGTTGGTTTGAACCTTGTCCATCCATATTTTAAAAAATAATTTTTAAAAAAAATTAGAGCAAAATTAGTTATTTCTCTACCAAGAGAGAGAGAGAGAGAGAGAGAGAGAGAGAGGGGGGGGGGGAGAAAAATCTCAAATCAGAAAAAAAAAACTATTATGTAATATTAAAGTTACATGTAACATCTGCTAGAAATCTCCAAAAAATCGCAAGAAAATGTGTCGAGAAGGAAGAAGTTGGACTCCAGTAATTGCTTTGCTTCAAAACTTTGTAATTGCCTTGCTACTAAACTTTGTAAGAGAGAAAAAAAAATTGTAAGAGGAAAAAAATTGTGTTGTGTTTATTTTTTATGAATATGGACTATTTATAGAAATTTTTGCGCCCAAATAACCCAAAATATCCTAAAAATGTTGTTATAATGGGTATTTTGATCATTTTTAGCAAAATGACCAAAATATCCTTAAAATGTTCAAAAATCTACCACTAAAACGTCCCCTAAAAGTATAGCAAAACAATATTAGACATGTTACCCCTCCTGTAGTTATAGCAAGCAGTAATGCTATGCCTACAACCACATGCTTACATCCTTCTTACAACCACTGCGTGGCGGTCACGTAGCAGTCGTCCATTGGGTGAGGAAGGATATGTGGGACCCGGTGTCTGTCACGTGGTCGTCACGTGATAGAAGTGCCATATGACAGTCGTTCATTGGAGGGAAGATGGAATCGGTTCCTTATTCATCAGCTAACTGTTGAAGACAACTATTATTGACGTCTACAAGAATTGAAGACACATGATGAAAAACGTCTTTGGTTCAATAACGTATTGAGCACTTTTTGGCACATAAAAAATAAATTTTTTTTTTTTTTTTGAAGGAAATGACATTTCAGATTGACGATCTTGTACTAACTTTAGGGGGGGGGGGTAGGTAGGTAGGTGAGGATGAGGATGAGGATGAGGAGAATGGTAAGAAGATTGTAAATATATGGTAGTAAACTTAGCAGTTTTCTATAGCAAGATAGCACACTAGTTGTCATGTCTAATCACATGGCCATTTCCCACTGGGCGTTTCCTATCTTTGACATGACAAGTCATTAAATGCTCACTCTTAATGGCACAAGAGTGGTAGTTGTCTTGATATCTGTACTCATCTCTCATGTGCAAAAGATCAGATTTTTTGGATCAGCTCTGGTTTTGTGTTTCCAGCAAAGGAACTGGCTTAAGAATCAAGATGCATAACATGTGGAAATTTGAGCAACAAACTTTGATTGAAGAGCCATAATGGATAAGTTCCAAAGTAAGATAACAAAGAATATCACTATCTTATAAAGAGATGCGATAATGTAACATGGGATTAGTTGGGCTGTTGAGTCCCATATGGCCTTTGTCCTATTTCTATTCCTGTCCTTCTCCTATTTCCCCAAGTGCTGATGCTCTATTGGTTTGGTGGGAGAATCAATAATTTAGCAGTTCAGACTGTAATTCAGACTAAAGAAACTTAAATACGAACTCACAATAAAAATTTACAATTACATTATGACTTGGGTAGAATTTATAAATCAGACTAGAGAAACTTATGGGCTAGTGCTTGACTCAGAATGCTTTATTCCAACATTATTGTTCGTTTTGTATGCTATGTGGTTACGGACTAGTACAAGACAATATCTTAAAGTGGTTAAGTTTTTACAAATTTAGGTACAATAATATTTTGAAAGTCTACTAAGTAGACTCTAGTCGCTACTTCTTCATATCACGTCGAGCTCATTGTCCTTTATGATGTCACCCTATAATGCATATGGTTACGAGCCATCAATTAGCATATTCGAACTACGAGCAGATTTTTTTCTATCAATGCTGTCTCGGTGATAATATATACATACATTGACCAAATAAAGAAAGCTACATCAAGGGAGACCCTACCATGCACATCACGTCAAAGTTTTTTTTTTCCTCACATTAGCAATAACAACAATAAAAGATTAAAGTCAAGTAGATCCGATCTCAACACATCTTGACCGATATGTTCACCAGATCCCGGCTAAAGTCCACTTTCTAGAACATTATTTATAACATCAAATTTGTAGGATCTCTGAATTACAACGCTCGTAGTTTGAGATAATCGCGAAATTAGGGAGTATATCCAATAGTTACTCGACTTTAATGTATTATTTTTCATAACATAGAGACATTTTTTCTACTGATTTTTAGAACTCTTAAGAAGATTTTAACGAGACACTCACATCGGGTTGTCATACTTATAGATATTTTTACGTCCTTAATACCTACCTACATTAACTCATTTTTTTTTCTAAGATTACAATTTTTTTTTTCACTACATTTTCTGAATCAAGATTTTGGTGAAGTCTATCTACATATGCGTATCCTATAAACTCGCATTAATCTGCTACATCGATCACCCCTAAAGACCGATGATGATGAACCTTGAAGACTGATGTTGATCACTCTTGAAGATCGATGTTTGATCATTCCTAAAAACTGATATACATTATTTATCGAGTTGTGCACACACATCGGAATGTTGTAGTTAGTTATTTAAATACTAGATGTGATTGTTCCAAATAATGTATATGTCTTAGAGGTTTCTCTCTTTTAACCATAAGCTGCTTTTATAAAAATATAACAAGGCACCCATTCTAGGATTAGTTGGCAATATCATTAAACAAGAAATTTTCTTCTGCTCCATCTATTTCTTCTTCCACGGAGTTCCTGAAGGAATACATTGTCGTTTATACTAGAACATAAACCTCCATTTTCGTAACTTTCTTTTTGAACGTGAAGAAATATGAAAGTGAAAAAAGGGGACAATTGCAAAGAATGGGACAAAATTACTAAACCCCAACTTCTCTAGATTTGTACTTCGTGTACTTGCTTCAATCCGAACTCATTGGAGTAAAGGAAGACACGATTTAGATGAGAATTGAGAAGCAACTTCTTGTAATCCAAACAAACCAAAAACAAATGAGCACTTTGTTGGTTCAACTTTCGCAATCTTTTTACGGGTGAAACATATCAACAATCTTTCATTTTTATTAATAGATAATATAAAATTTTATATATATATATATATATATATATATATATATATATATATATATATATATATATATATATATATATATATATATAATGAATGGAATATGAGCCACACATTAATTATATGCATGTGGATCAATAGAAATGAAGTGTACTAGTGCACATGGATGCACATGGGATAGATGATTCCATTTCTATTGGTCCACATGTGCATGACTTATATGAATCTATGACTCATGTCCCGTTTACCCTATATATATATATATATATATATATATATATATATATATATATATATATATATATATATAAGATATCCATATTCGGATAGGAGTAGGAAAAGAGATATCCGGATAGGAGTAGAAGAGGAGATATGTATCCACATAGGAAAAATAATCTAATCCTAAATCTAATTACTTTTAACACCCCCTTCAAACTAATGGTGGATCAAACAACATGTGTTTGCTCAATAGAAACTGAAATTGCTGTGTGGAGTTTAACATTGTAAAAAAATATGCCAGCTGATCAATAGACGTTACATGTGGTAGAGAAATAGTGCCAGCCAAAAAAATTTTATGGACGAAGTGACAATCAATCTCAATGTGCTTTGTCCATTCATAAAAAATTGGATTGTTTGCAATCTGTATAACACTCTTGTTGTCACTGTGAAGCGGCGTAGGTACAGTAGGAGCAATCCTTATATCAGAGAGCAGTCTACGTACATGAACGATCTCCCTTGTGCCTCAATAGAAGAACATGCAACAACGTCTTGTTTCTTGCTTCTCCATGAGATCAACGAATCTCCAAGAAATAAACAAAATCTTTTAGTAGATCGTCTGGTGGTCGGATCTCCTGCCCAATCTTCAAGAAATAACTAGCTATGTGAAATACAAATGAGAGCATCACTAGTACTCAGGCTGAGACCACTACAGGCTCTGTGTCGGGGAGCCCGTAGCAGTAAGCATTATCTCGTAGGGCCAATAAATGTGCCAAGCTCTGATACAGAGACTAAAGCACCTCCAGTAATATATATATATATATATATATATATATATATATATATATATATATATATATAATCAGCCTGTAGCATGTGTGTCTCTTTCCACCCAATATAACCTCACGTCTCATGTCCATAACACGATAAGATCATGACCTCTAGCTAGTACAACGAGTCATAATTATATCTCTATATATGCAAGTCTCATATCACGAATCCTGTAAGCTAATACAGAATCACCATGAATAACTCAAAAAAGATTCTGTCACATGAAATAGTGTCAAGTGTCCTATGGTATGACTTACTTGGTAAAGCAAGCACAAAAAAATATAGGATCGTGGAATCAACTCTCTAAATGACGTTACACGATTCTGCGTACGGCGTCGACACATGAATCTTATTCGGACGTTAAGCAACGTCTCACGGTCCTAGGTTGAACATGCACATCACAGAAGTATATATATAGAAAGAATACAAGCAAATAATATATATCAGGCTCTACTACAAGTTGGCAAGGTACACTTGCCTCTCCAAGTACGCCTCCGGTTGCTGGAACAAACACCATCATTGCTCTCAGAATACTTCAAATAGCTATGATTGACTACCTATAAGTCCAATTTAGACACAGGGACATAATTGACAGTTTCGGGTCAAAGCAAGGTTCACATGTGGCCCACTTCACACCAAAAAATATGCCAGAGATAATGTTCTTCAAATTCGTCAAACTTAGTGTCTACGAGTCCAGAATGATGATACGAACCCAACAGAATATCCAGAACTGAATTCTGATGAGCCGGTCACGAAATCACTTGTCAAGTGGAACCGTAGGGCCCTCAAAATGGTATTTTGTCAACGTTCTCAGAATCGAACCAAACTTGGGTCACAAGACCAGCGAACGCTGCGAATCCGATGGCATAAGTTTTGTTAAGAAACGACAAGCACACACAAAATTATGACGAGTGTCAAAACATGTCGATACAGTACTTTTTGACGGATACGTGTTGATTCCGGTGTGCACACACATCCAAATCAACTTTCGCAAAATCTCACACGTCCGTGTTGACGATACGCGCCTTTTGGTACAATTCGCACACGACGAAGTCATCTCGTTTAGCGGGACGCACCCCGTATCAAGAAAATTTGGGTTTAAGAAACCAAGTTTTTGACGAATTTCAACAGTAATTAAATCACAACATAATCAACAATAAAATAAACTAATTGAAGAGCTTAAAACTCGGTTATGTTATCTAATTTACTGTTCAAGTAGAGTTTTAACATCGCGTGCCGTTATGAAGATAACGGGACTCAAACACGCGCACCTGGGACAGTTTTTGTTCTTAAAAACTGGGTAATTTTTTTTCGTTTTGTGTCACGATTTGCGATCGACACAGGACACGATAAACTAAACTAAATATACAAGGTTTAAGGGGGTCATGTGTCTTCACATAGGATTCGACGGGTCGTTGTTTGGATTACTGTGCAGGAAGATACAGGGGCGAGAAGTAGGGTACCTCACTACGGCTGCTGCTCGTCTTGACTTCGGACGATTGTTCGCGGCTATCGTCGGCGGTCACGGTGGCGGTCGACTTCGTCGGCGATGGTCGGGGAGATAATGGTGGTGGTGGTATGCTCTAGTGGTGTTTATATAGGATGAAGGGGGGGTTACAGGGAGAGAAAATGAGGGGTTAATTCGACGGTTGACGGGGAGGGGAAGAGATGGGGACGCGGGGGTTAGGGGAGAGTACTGTAGCGGTCGGGTTAGTGGGTTTTGGGTTCGGGTTCGGGTTTGGGTATGGATTTCGGGTCCGGGTTCGGATTTGGTTTGGTTTGGTTTGGGTTGGTTGGTTTGGTTTAATTATAAATAACCAAATATATGTATATGGATATATAGCCATCTAAAAATAGTTTTGGACCTAAATAAATTGCAGAAAAATTCTATAATGCTCTAATAATAGTTATACACCAAAAAATATATTTTCTATGCAATAATAGTAATTAATTAAATATACAAAAATATCAATGCATGAATTAATATTTATTCTAATTAGTTAAAAAAATATAAATTTTTTTCCCTTAATCTCAATAATTAAAAATATCAATAATAAAATAATAAAATTTATTTCTAAAAAAATCAGGATATTTACACACGCCATTTCATGGAGGAGAGGCTTTACAATGTATCGAGCACTTATAAGTATCTTGGATGTGCACTTGACGATGAAGCTTGGGAAGAAATTTGTACTCATGGGAGGTTATAAGATGATGGGTACCATAGCATGTTCGAGGACAAGGATTGAAAAAAGGTTACCAACTGCCGACTCGAGAGGTCATGTGATACAATATATACATGCTCAAGTCGTTGAGGTGTACATTCGATTTGCATGCATCATACGAGGGCTTGAGGTGCATGACATGGAGGGACGTACAAGAAAAAAACAACAATAGTAATTTGAGGAGTCCAATTCCAAGCTGCAGGAAAGGCGTCCAGAACGAGATGGCCGGAGTCTTACTTGACTTAGCAGGTGGAGCTTTTTGTTCATTTATTTTCTTTATAACTGTGTAAGATGTAGCCCTTCTTAGGTTTCGAGTCTCCTCATTCCAAATGGTAAACATGTTCGGCATATTTTGTATGAAATAAAAAAACTGAACAAATAACATCAACGCTTCCATTTACATTTCCTGATCTTCCTTAAGAAGGGCTCACATCGAGAACATGAATTAAACTCTTCCTCGAAAGAAACTCTCACATTAAGAACATGACACTGCAAAGGAGAGGAAAAAGGAAAAGAAAAAAAAAGGAAGGCTTAGCACTAGTGAGATAGTAGAGGCAGAGGTAAGGATTCCCATGTTATATATGAGAGTACAAAATGTACTGTAACAAATTCAACAAGGTATCACAAGAATTGTACCGTTCATGCCATTTGTGTCCCATTTGTGTCATGTAAAGTTGCAATTAACTCAGCAAAATATTATCTCAAAAAGGTAAGAAAATGCCAAACGACAAAGGTGGATTTGTATGCTTGTGTAGAAACAATGAATCAATGATAGTTGAAAATGTCATGACCAGTGGCAAATTACTATGTGTTAGCTTTTCTTGAGCAAAAGCTCAATTTTTTCTTTTTTTTAGTCCCACATCGGATGGGCCAACTCCTTCTTGTGTACATATATTAGTTCCTCTTCTTTGCTATCTTAAAGTTGTTGTGTGGGGAACCCCTTGGGCCACACGCGCGAGCTGCCACCGCCCGGCCCGTCCTGGGTGCGGGTGCGTGGGCGCCGAATGTCGATTCGATTTTCTCTTCGGGTTCGGACTGGGACACGTTGGAAAATTAATTTTGAACCGTTAATTCTTTTGTGTCCCAATCATCAGAATATTAATTCAGACCGTTACATAGTGTATGGATTCTTATATATATATGAGTGGTTCTTTTTGTAAACATCATCAGAATATTTTCTTCAAACAATTGCTGCCAACATTCTATTCTGTCCAATCTTCGTCTTTACGCTCGTCTACAAGCTCTGGACAGAGCTAAGTTCTGGTCGTTCTCTCCGAGTCGTGTGCGGCTACGAGATACCGGTAGTGCGGCATTAGGAGCTTTGGAAAACGTCTGCACACAGATTCCGAATCAACTCTTAGGGCAGTGTTTCGTGCACGACTTTTCCAGAGACCGATAACATTAGTTTATTTTAATTTTTATTCAGAAATTTTTTAATAAAAAAACGATATTTTTTCTAACACTATGTCGATTGATTAGCGAGTGTTACGACAACCAGTTGGTGGTCAAAGCAGACAAATTGAAGGAAATGTGACAAACATCAAAATTTCAATATCTCAGCCCTAAGCTATAATTTTTAGTGGCTGGGGCTAGTAATAGGGATGTCCCAGGCCCGGACTTGGGTCAAGAGAGACGACCACCAATGATCTAAGATTTGGGGTCCATATATTTGTTAGCTTAGGTATATATTATGTCAGTGTTTGGCCTGTTTGATGCTTCTTTGCTTATGTTAACTGAGACAGTAATACAAGACTTGATATTACATAGATTTGATTTGAAGAGGACAAAGCAGGACCCGCTCAGGGACAAGGACGACAAAACTTTGGGCACGAACAACCCCCCTCTCTGCTTAGGACAACTTTTCAGGTCCAACATGACCTGCAACATGTTGGGGTCGCAAATGACCCTCCAGGACCAGTCCACAACAAAAATCAAAAAGCAACGAAAATAAGATCCGGATCAAACAACCTAACCCTGACGTCGTCCGCTGCATGTCTCTAATTACATCAAAGTTGTATCAGAGCTTTCGGTTTGACAGTACGAAGGCTCAAACATGTCTACAGAGAAAATCTACTCACATATGATTACCCTTACGGGAGGAAACTAGATGTTTGAAAGTCAAAGATGGAGGATATTCTCGATTGCATGAATTTTCATAGTTCGTTGGAGAGCGAGAGCTTCAAACTAAAATATACTTCTGCTGATAACTTGAAGAAGCCATCAGAAGACTATTGGATTCATTGTCCAGTGGTTGGATAATTCAATGTTTCATCATTTTTCCATGGAGAGTTCGTTGAAGAAGTGCGGCTGGAAATAAAGGGGTTCTTGTTCATTAACTCATCAACTCCAAGTACACGAAGGGCACCTTAGTGGCGCAACATCTGAATGAGGTTCAATGGATGATCACTAATCAGTTGTATGAAGATGATGATTGATAACAATATTTAGGCTCTATTGATCTTGTGTTCTCTTTTGAACAGTTGGAAGACATTGGTGGTACCGATGAGTAACTCCACTCCAGGAGGAGTTGTCACATTGGAGTCATTCAAAAGTAGTTTGTTGAATAAGGATATCCAATGTAAGCAACATGAATCATTATAGAAGTTGCTTCTGAATGGAAGGGGAGAACAAGATGGAGCTCAGATTTTGTGAAGTTGGATCGCAAGGAACAATGACATCATTGTGACGAGAAGAGTCATTACAAACGGGACTGCAAAAAGCTAAAGGATCAGAAGGCAAAGACAAGAGGACGATCCAGAGATCTCATAGCTATGGAAGATCCCATCATACAACAACCGAGGCACTAGACTCTTGTAGCTAATGACATGATTGGATCTTGGACACGTGAACTTCTTATCATGCCACTTCATGGAGGAGGGTATCGTATCTAGATGGTAAATTTGGAAAAGTGAAGATGGGTGAAAAAGGGTCGAATATCTACGGTTGTAAGTATCGAGGATGTGCACTTGACGATGAAACTTGAAAAGAAGTTTGTACTCAAGGGGATCAATAACGTAGCGAGTTTGCATCTCAACCTAGTGTTAGTTGGGAGGTTGTACGATGATGGCTACTGTAGCATGTTCATGGACAATGATTGGAAAAAGATTATCTTCTGCAGGCTCGAGAGGTTATGTGATGCAATATGTATATGCTCAAGTCGCTGAGGTGTACATGCGAATTATATGTCTCATATGAGGGCTTGAGGGGTGCATGACATAGAGGGACAAGAAAAAATAAATACACTAATTTGAAGAGTCTAATTCCAAGCTTGAAAGTGCATGACAGGAAAGGCATCCAGAATGAAATGGTGCCTTACTTACTTTAGTTGAATGGATTTATTTTTTGTTGATTATTTTCTTTGTGTAAGATATAGCCTTTTATTGGTTCCAGGGCGGGATCTATTAAAGGTCCAAGGGAGGCCACCCCCCTCCCCAAAATATATTTTAAAATGTTGATTGCTATAGAGTTTTTTTTTTTAATTTTAAAATATATACTAATTTGGTCCTCTAATGTACAAAGACTAAATCAGTTCTAATGATACTGCTTTGGACTTCCAATTAAGAGGCACGGATTTGAATTCATCTCTCTCTCTCTCTCTCTCTCTCTCTCTCTTAAATGTTTTATATATTTTAAAAACTTTTATGTACAGTTTTTTACTTCCTCTTTTGTAAAAATTTAAAAATATTAATTTTATTTTTTTGTTCATTTTTGTTTGAGTTTTAGTATATTTTTTCTATTGAAGTTCAATAAACATGATATTATAAAGATTCTATATATAGTAACACGGCCCTCCAAAATTTCAATCATGGCTCCCCGTCCTAATAGATTCCGAGTTGTTTTATTATAATTTTTTAATGAAACACTGAATTGGAAGAAAAAAAAAAAAACAACACATATAATAATCAAGTTCATTGTTCTCTAAGAGCATCTCCAACCCTGTTGTCTTGGTTTGTGTTATAATTTTTTTGTGACATGAGACACAAGACAATATCATTTTTATGTGGTAAGATTATATTCACACAAGACAATGAGATAGAAAATCGTTCTCCACTGCAAAAATATTGAGAAGACAATTTTTTTTTCAACTTCAAAGACAACCTTTCCAATTTTTTTTTTATAAATATTTTTATTCATAATTGATTATGTAGAAGTAAAGCATTGTGAAGTCCATTGTCTATATCTAGACAACTAACTTCACACTTTGACATGTCATTGCCATCAACTTCACAATTTATTTCACATTTGCATTGGAGAAAAAATTAAAAAAAAAATTGTGATTTCTACGTGGCAATCATTTTTTTCAAACTCACATCAGGGTTGGAGATGCTCTAAGCAGTCTCATGACCGGGTTAGCCCAATTTTTTTTATAAGTTTTTCACTCAAAAGTTTACTCAGGACTAGTCCAAATATTTACTAGGACTGTCAAAATTTTGACAGTACTTCCAATATGTTAAATTGTCCTAAATAAAATATGCAGTTCAATGGACTGTCAAAATTTTGACAGTGTAACCTATCGGAAGGACTGTCACCAATAAATTTTTAAGCTAGTCCTGAGTATGGAATATATATATATATATATATATATATATATATATAGTGTAAGCACATAGCTTATAGGAATGAAGAGGATAAATGTGAATAAATAAATTTAATACTCATTGATGTGCATAAAGTAACGGTTGGAGACAATAATTTCAATTGGAATAGAATTTCCAACGATAACAATATTGAAGGTGTTCAAGAAGAAATGGGTTGGACAATTAGTCCATTGGAGAATAAATTCTAATCTTTAAGGAATTAAGTATAGGAAAACGGTCATAATAAAGAGGAAGTTGGTTTTTGCTAAGCATAGTAATAGCTGTACCTAACAACCCCCCCCCTCCCCCCATGCCCCCCCCTCCCAAAAAAAAAAAAAAAACAAGTTCCGAAAAAGGAGAGAAGAATAAGAACAAAGAATTTTTGGACAATTATATACTATGCATAGATGAGATGGACTACAGCCTTGAATCTCACTTAGTGACTATTGTCTTTGCCTGAAGAAGTGTTTGATGGACTGTGCCTTGAATCAGACTTCTTGAACCAGATTCAGAAAAATAGCACACATAGTACGCTAGAGGTTCTTGGGTCTATCGGGGCGGCGCTTTTGATTGGCCATGCATACTTTTTTATATTCATGAGAATTGTCTGGGATCGTCCTGTCCCATAGTCACGGCCTTCACGACCTCTCATATAGCTAAATCCTCAAAGGGTTTGTGATTGGAATCAACCCTGCATAACAATGCTTGGACCTATTAAGAGTTTTAAAACTCATCCTAACCAAATCACACCGGAACACTGTCATGGGATGGAGAATCATTGTACACATGTATAACCACTTGGGCATTATTTTAATGAAACTTTAATCTCGGGTCAGTGTTTCATAATAGTCACCTGATTCCAGCTTGTTTCTACCCTTTGAACAGGCTTCTTAGGCTCTCTAGTAAGACTCGGTTGGGTTGCCACTGCTGGTGACTTACTTATGGGCTTAACCCCATCCCCCTCGATGATTTTAGGATTAATTTTCTAGACAAACTCTTCGTCAAGAGTAAACAGATTCTTCGTCAATAGATCTGTAAAGTTCTTTTATGACTTTTTATAGCCAAGAACCACATTTTTGCCTTTTTAGGCTCTTTACGACTTGATGTGCAGTTGCAGGTACCTGCTCATCTTAGAACTCACAAAAACATGTTTTAGTAGTTTTTTAAAAAATGATTATCATAATTTAAATAAATGACAGGTACGTAAATTTGTATAATATAATGTCTGAGCTATTCAGCTTCAGCACAAGCTACGTTTAAACTTACTGTTTCAGAGTCTATGATACTCCTAGTTATGATAGTTTTGTCACATGGACCTATCATCTTATGAGTATCTAAGTTGTTCCATAGGTGAACCCTCATTATCCTTTTATAGCATCTTAATGTTCTTAGTGCTTTATATATATTCAAAGTATAATGATTCAGATAAAACACTTAGAATTATGTGAAAATAATGGTATTCTATTTCTTTAGGGATTTGGCTTGACTAAGTTAGATGATTAGACTTTAGTGTCATCGGAATCATTTAACATATGTATAATTCCATCAATAACTGATTTAATCTCTAGGGTATTGAGCCAAAACTCATCTGACTCTGCCACATTTTAAAGTATGAACTAGTGAACATTTAGGCTTGACACTAGAAGATCCATCTTTACCAGTCATATTAATAATTGTGACAGTCTAAAATTCTTCAAGAATTAGTGTACTGAATCAATATATATGACAGCCAAGATAGCAATAATAATAGTTTAAATAATTTTTGCTAATAAACCTTAACAAATCTTTAGTCTATCAAGTTTTTGATTAACTTGGGTTATCTGTAGAGGCCGGTTCCTAGCTAGCGGTGGTCTGAAGACACTTAAGTACCGTGTCGCTTAGGGCTCTTTACACCCTTTTTGACAGAAGGACCATTTCGGCTTGTACCCAAATTAATATCTACTTTAAAACTTAGATTTAAAGGGTTTTGCATTATCATTAAACTATTTTCTTTTGACTAAATTGTTTGGATGTGTCAAAAAATAAATTATAATGTCACATATTATATGCGAACCAATGTTTGCCTAACATAATCTAAATATTATGACAGAAACAGATTTTTATTTCTCTGTCTGAATAGAAATTCAAATATTGAGACAATAAGATCAGCTAAGGTTCAATTAGAATAAGAGTGAAGAAATTTTGTATTACTTACCTTCACCCTTAGCATGTTTGAGCCTTTCCTAACAAGTCACAATATCTAATATTTCTGACTTAGAGAGAGAACATTACAAAGATCATGTTAGGAATAAGAGAGTAAAAAAAAATTTGTATTATCGTCATCATTGCTAACGTATTGCTTCTTTTCTAAAATTAAAAATATCTCTAATCATTCTGCCTTCAAGAAAACAGAGGTTAGTAGTGAATAGCTTAACATAATATAACAATGATGTGCGAAATCCATATTCACATCAAATACTAGGACACTCCAACAAATGAAAGAAAGTTGGAGTATTATAATAATAATAAAATAATGCAACAACAAAACCAGGGGCCCGGGGCTATAGTAAGATTAGGCAAACATGACAACTTGGTACATTAGGAATTGGTGTGAACATGGCTAAGCTGAACTCTATGCTTATTACTTCTCGAGCCTGTGATACCAGCTATACATTGCACATGCTTTCAGATTTTATTACTGAGGTGCACATTTGTGTCACAGGTAGAATACATGGGGAAAAAAAGACTTCGATAAATAAACTTGTAAGAAGAGATGTATAATATCTCATACTTAGCTACTTTTGCTCAAATACATTTCTGTTTATTATTATTGGATTGCAGTCTTACATGGTTGACCTTCTTTTACAAGGAACAAAAGACTACATTCCAACATTTGAGTGGAAGCAAACGTTGTTCAATGTTTAAGAATTCTAGTACTCTTACCACAACCTGGAGCAGCCCTTGGGGCCTGAGCAAGTTATATATGTTATTAAACTTATAACTGTTGTATAAAAATTCGCAAGTTAATATCCTATATAGAAAAATCAATATGACATAAATCATCATGACCACTGTCATAAATCCATATCAAATCAGGTGCATAAAAACCATAATAAAATATCACTGTCTCAGAGAATATCAAACGATTAGTAGCTTAAAGAGCAATCATTTCCAAAAAATTTATACCAAATATGTATTATGGGTCTGGTTGAAATTAAGATGATATAGATAAGGAAGATAATTTCTCACATAAAATTTCAGATATTTAAAAATATGCTTTAGCTTACAGTGAAGATGAAAAGTGCAGAATTTGGGCTTGATGGAATACAAGACAATGGGAAGCTGTTGTGGTTCATAGTAATACTCAATGTATTTCACTTAATTTGAAGATTGTACATGGCAAGCAGTTAACTATTTAGTGGTCAATGGATCTAATTAACATACCACTAGGAAGAAAAAAAAAATTATGGGCTGAACTTGAGACCCTTGCAAGTGATATACAAATACCTTGCTAAATATTGGGTGACTTGAAATATGTGGAGCATCTACATAGAATTGTTTGCAAGCATTAGAATTTGTACCAAGACCCAAATGACTGAATGAGCAAGTTCCTACTATATGTAAATTCCTAAGTACGTGTGTCTGATCCCAATTCTAATAACAACTGAAAGAGACTGGAACGGTGGAGCTGTTCTTTCCAAGTTGGACCAATGTCTTCACAGCTCATATCTTAAATCACTATTTGATACATGTCAAATTATCAAATATAACAAAATATGAACCAATGTGGTAATTTTTTGACATGCTTCTGTTGTACTTTCTACAAAAGAGTGTGGAAATCAAATAGTTTTAACAAAATACCACAATCTCTTTATCTAAGCAAGAAACATTATACAAGCCTTTACTGAAGTGCAACACTAAAACAATACATATTTGAATATATAGCCTAAATAATGAAAAATAATTACTTAACTGTTATTCTACTAAGTAAGCTCAACAAAGGAATTAAATAGTAAGGGCATCAACCATGAAACCCATCATGTTGAAAACTGAAAAAGGTTTCAATGATGCAAGATTTTTAAGACAACATATCTATATACTTATATTTTACAACAATATATATCGTGTTAAACTAATAGACCAAGAAAGAAAGGTTTTTTCCTTCGTCTATTTTCTTATTATTATTTTATTAGATAATCAATTTAGTGCTTGATATTCTGACATGAAGAGTATTCATGGTAATTAAATTTGAACCATTGAATGCTCAAACATGTAAAGAATTGAAAGCATTTAATTGTTGGACGATTGGCCCATTTGAAGAATCCAAAAATACTAAATAAGTCTCATTAACAATTTACTCCAGTTACCATATAAAGAATATCACAATCAAATTCGTGGCTCATTGAAAAACAAACGGTTACAAAAGCATTAATATTGCTATAAATGCAGTAATACTAAATGAACTTCACAATAAAATGCTAAATTAAGTGGTTTCCAAGTGAACAGTCAGTTTTCACTTGTTTTATGTATTTTGAGAGTGTAAAATACCTCGACTTAAACTCATAAGAGGTATGTGTTCAAGTATACATAAATCGATAGTGCATACTACTACTATTTGCACTTGTGTGTAAGAGCGCTGCTACCTGAATCATCTGATGACAGAAATGTTGAACTATGACCAAATGGTGTGTATATATATATATATATATATATATATATATATATATATATATATATATATATATATATATATATATATATATATATTCAGAGAATATCGATGTAGAAGAGATTAGTAGCAGTTAGATCAGCAGTTAGATCAAAAGATGATATCTAGATTGAGAATAAAACACCATTATATATATATATATATATATATATATATATATATATATATTCAGAGAACATCGATGTAGAAGAGATTAGTAGCAGCTAGATCAAAAGATGATATCTAGATTGAGAATACAGAACCATCATTTCTTTCTCCTTAATCGATGGAGAGAAACTAAAGACCAATCCTTACAATAGCAAATTTTATACCATTTAAGTACTATTTTCATAACAAATGATTAATATCCAAAGCATTAACTAGTTAAAAATTCTAAAGAAAGACCTTGATGAAAAGACTAGTAGAATTTCAAGAACAATTGGTGCAAATATACACTTCAAGTGTTCAGATAGCAACATGGATATTGATGGTACTATATTGATTGGTTATCTAATGACTTAACTCGATAATGTATGCTATAAAGACCTTAGAGAGACCTAGGCATACAAGAAGTTGTAATACAACTCTTCACCCATGAAATCAAAATAACAAGAAGAAGTCAGAAGTACTTCCTAAATAACATTGTCAAATGCCAAGCTCAATTTTTTCATGGTTACCCCTTAATGGGTTCAAACTACGAGTAGATATTATCTTTAATGAATATTTCCCATATCTTGCCTAATAAATTGCTAATAACTCACATAAACCAGAAACTGATTGCTAATTTTTTCAGCTTATGTTCTATTTTAAGTCTTTAAGAATAAGCACAAGAAATGCATATAATAAATCCTCGTAGTACAATAATCAACAGCATGTAAAAAAAGGGACAAAATGTATCAAATATTTCAAATGTTAGAAAAATATCAAAAGACAGAATGTATCAAATGTCTCCGGTGAAGAACAAAATCATGAAAATAATAACTCGGCTAAACTCTTAGATTGTTGGAAATTATTACCTTCGATTCCTGTAAACAAAAAAAACAATTGATTAGATTTACTGCTCTACGGAAAAGTCGCGCACGAAGCACCGCCCTAAGAGTTTATTCGAGGTATGTGTGCAGACATCCTCTCAAATTCTCTTAGTGATAAAATCTCCTTCCTACCGGCTTTCCGTCACCGCACACGGCTTCGGGAGAATGACCCGAACTTAGCTTGCCCAAAGGAAGAAAATGACGAAGACAAAGAAGTTTGTAAGAGGAATTATATACGAAATGGAGAGAGAGATTTTATTTCTTTTTTTTTCATCTCACAACCAAAAGGTCTATGGAATATATATATATAGTGTAAGCACATAGCTTGTAGGAATGAAGAGGATAAATGTTAATAAATAAATTTAATACTCATTGATGTGCATAAAGTAACGGTTGGAGACAATAATTTCAATTGGAATCGAATTTTCAACGATAGCAATATTGAAGGTGTTCAAGAAGAAAAAAGGTTGGAAAATTAGTCCATTGGAGAATAAATTCTAATCTTTAAGGAATTAAGTATGGGAAAACGGTCACAATAAAGAGGAAGTTGGTTTTTGCTAAGCACAACAATAGTTGTACCTAACAGGAGTTTGATAGTTGCTAATTAGTTTGTACCATAAAAATTGCATGGATAATTCTCATAGAGAAACTTTAGTGATTTTGTTTGCGTCTCCGCTACACTCCAGTGGAGCTTTGCCAATTTCATAGATAACAGTTGTCTGATGTTTGATGCTTCTTGCTTTTATCAACTGAGATAGTAATATAAGGCACTACTAGAATAAGTCAAATTAGCGACGTCTAGAAACGTCGTTAAATGGCATAAAAACGTCGCTAACAATATTTAGTGACGTTTCAATGAAGTCGCCTTTAAGCTAGTCGCTGACCAGAAAAATGTTGCAAAACGTCGCTATAGCGACGTTTCAATGAAGTCGCCTTTAAGCTAGTCACTGACTGGAAAAATATCACAAAATATCGCTATAGCGACGTATCTGCGTCGCTATATTAGCGACGTTTAGCGACGCAATGTCACTAAATTAGCGACGTATTTTGTGTCGCTATATGTCGCTAATTTTTTATATTTAGCGACATTTTGCAACACATTTAGCGACATTATATTGACCTGGCAAATACTACCATGTCAGCAATTTAGCGATATTCAACGACGTATTTAGCGACGTACTTAGCGACGTATTTAGTGACATACTTAGCGACGTATTTAGCAACAATCAATGACGTATTTAGCGACGTATATAAACCTCGCTAAATGTCGCTAAAGTTTCAGCGAAAAAATAAACAAAATGAATATATAATGGTTTCCAAACCAATCTTCATGCAGTTTATGAATTCATAATTTATATAAATAGACCCGGAGCAACCCTCCATTGAATTTTCTGGGTTTGTCGACCCCTTCGGTTGAACACTCAACACCGGTAAATTAACATTCATTTAATATAAATAATATAGTAAAATTTGAAGAAAATGAAACATTAGGATTACAAACCGAGTCTGGAGAAAATATCGTCGTAAAGAATACAATAAATATCCACACAACTGAGTGCAAGAAATAAAGTCCGAAAGCCTCAAAAATAAAGAATATTCATAATGACCAAATATCATAGCTCAAAACACAAACAACCAGTAAACTATCCTAACTAGGACTACTGTGGATCTGAAGGAGGATGACCACCGGCGCACATCAGGGATAAGAACAAATCATACTGCTCCCGTAAAATCGATACCGATGTCGATGGAGAAGGCAGTGACGTTGGTGGAGTCTGTGTCGATGAAGGCCCACCAGGAGAACGTATCTGCTCCAACTCTGCTAGTTGATGGTTATATGAATCCATGGTAGATAACAATCTCGTACTACTATAAACCATTGAATCCTGCATCATCGTCAGCCTCTCGCCCATGGACATCTGTGATGCCTGCAGCTTCGTCACGATGCGCTCTGTCGACGCTCTAAGACCAGTTGTCCATATCCCTGAGCTCCATGATGCTGCGCTCGAGCGTATCAAATCGTGCGATGAGAGTCGCATCATCCGCCTGCGGCTAGGACAGGGGCTGCTCCTCCATTCTTCGCAGCAACTCGTCACGGAGAGACGCAATCTGACGGTCAACGGTCTCCTGGACTCGGGCCGACGACTGCAAGGGCTGTGGGGAATGCGCACTTATCGTGGAGGCCCTAGAAGACTGCGTCGTAACAAGGGCTCCATAGGATCTCGTACCGTAGTACGTACCCATCTGGAGACCACCAGCGGTGGTCACCCATAGGTCGTCGCCGACGGAGCTGGAGAGGGCTGCGAGGAAGTACCATCCTCTCCCGCTGTAGGTGCACTAGCAGTCGCCCGCTTACGCAGCCTAAGATACTCGGCCTAGAAAAGTTTAGATACTCGATAATTGCTAATGTGTCTAAGGTACTTATTACTAACTACTTGGATATTTATTTGCATATTTCCTAAGTTATATTAAATTAACACAAAGTAAAGTAATACTTACATAGGTATGCGAGGCCTCTCATCAATGAAATTCCTGCCCTTTCGATGGATGGCCAGGAAGACGGTCACCATATTGGCATCCTCACCCCTCTGTAACTGTTAAAAATATATTATTTAGTACTAAAATTAAATATTTTATCCTACTACCATTTTATCATACTTGTATTAAAATAATATATCTAAAATAAAAAATATACCAAACGACGAAAATATTCCATTATCGAAATTGAGCCACCACACCACTTTGCTGCCTTCTGCCTAGCCGCCTTGGCCTTCTCAGACCTTTCCTTGTACCTCGGATCATCGAATCTAGCCCTCATCGTAGTCCACTACTCAGGCATGATCCAACCTTGGATCGGTTTTCCTTCGTGATCACGAGCCTTCTGGTCATCCAGAGTATCACGAATCAGCTTGGCGGCGAACTACAGGAACTGCTGTATACCCTCTATGAATTTATCCCGCACATATGTCATCAGGATAACGGTTGTACATCCACAAATGATGACGCAGATAGTAATTCATATTCATTTCTCGATACTTCTGCAAAGATGAATAGACATCGTTCAAGTATATAATCATGTGAATATTTGGTAGTATATACACCTACTCGTCTACATACACATAAGAAAACTCAGGAATACCTAATTATGGTTATACACCTATTCATCTACACACACATAAGAATACTCAGAAATACAGTACATGCACTGATACACCTAGTCTTAGCACTGATACTTCTTCGTTCAACTCTGTATCCTGGATACTCAGATTGCAATGTATCAGTGAGTGTCAACTCTGTATCATGGATATCCACACTTGATATTTGTTTAGGCCATGACTTTCTAATTGAAAAGTCAAGTCATGGATATCCAGTGTCAATTTTTTTGGTCCAGGATACATAGTTGACACTCACTGATACACTCCTGGATATCCACACTTGACATGTATGCGTGTGTCCGTGTCCAATAAAATGCTTACAACCTTATCCTTGATATCGTGTCCTAACCTTTTATATCCATGTGTCCTACAATTTTACCATACGTATCATGAGATTACATGATACAAACATGTGTGTGTTAGTGTCCGTGTTAGGGTTAGTGTATGCATGTTAGTGTGTCCGCGTATTCGAGTTTGGGTTAGTGTTAGTGTCCGCATGTGTGTGTGTGTGTGTGTCTCCGAGTTAGGATTTGGATAGGGTTAGTGTCCGCAGCACTGAGATATCCACACACACACCCTCACTGCACTGTGCACAAGTGTGCACTGTTCAACACCTTACTTGATATCCAAGACTGCGTCTAATTAACTCATATAGGGTTATGGTCTGTGTTGAGTCTCGGCTTTGGGTTAGGGTCTGTGTCATATCCTGTGTCGTGTCAGTGAAGAGAGAAAGGGTTAGGGTTAGGGTCTGTGTCATATCCCGTGTCGTATTAGTGATATATCGTGTCAGTGTATGTATCTGTGTCGTATCCCGTATCGTATCCTGTGTCAGTGTGTGTGTGTCGTGTCTGTATCAGTGTCATATCGTGTCTGCATCTGTGTGTATGTGTGTGTGTGAGAGAGAGAGAGATAGGGTTAGGGTTTACCTAGAGGAGGAGGAGGAGGAGGAGAAGCCCGAGGTCGTCAGAGGGGAGGAGCCACGCCAGAAGGTAGGAGCCGTGCGGGAGGTGGGAGCTCGGGGGGTGGGGAGCCGGAGTAGGGGGCTGTAATGGAGCCGGTGGGGGTACAGATGGGGGGAGGAGGAGGACGCAGGAGGGGGGGTACTTCGCCGGAGCGCGGGGGGGGGGGGGGGGAGGGGGGAGGGGGAGGTATTCCAAATTTTGTAGAGGAGTTCGACAAAATGGGGGGAAATGAAATCCTGAACCCTATATTAAAATTTTTAGCGACATCATCAATAGACGTTGCTAAACATCGCTAATTAAAAAATTAGCAACGTCATAAATAGACGTTGCTAAACATCGCTAATAAAAATTTACGACATTAGCGACGTCGCTAAAAATCAAAAAAAATAACGTCGGTAAATATGTCGCTAAACGTCGCTAAATCAAAAAACTCAGCGACGTTTAGCGACCTTAAAGAAGCTTATAGCGAATATTCTTTTAAAAAACTGAAGTACAGTCGCTAAACGTCGCTATGTGTCGCCAATAGCAACGTATAACGACGTTTATTTTTGGAGTCGTTCAAGTCTTTAATATTAGCGACGTTTTATGATGACGACGCTAAAAACGTCACTATTTCATAATATTTTGGTAGTGAGACTTGATATTAGATAGATTTGATTTGAAGAGGACAAAGGAGGACCAGCTCAAGGATAAGGCCGACAAAACTTCTGACTTAAACAACTCCTCACTCCTCTTTGCTTATGAAACAAATCAATAATATTTATTTTTATTAATAAATTATATAAAAAGTCATACAAATATATATATATATATATATATATATATATATATATATATATATATATATATATATATATATATATATATATATAGAGAGAGAGAGAGAGAGAGAGAGAGAGAGAGAGAGAGAAAGAAAAGATATCCATATCCGGATAGAAGTAGAAAAAAATATCCTGCTAGGAGTAGGAGAGAAGATATGTATCAACATAGGAAAAATAATCTAATCCTAAATCTAATTATTTTTAACACCGTCCTTCAAACTCATGGTGGATCAAACAACATGAGTTTTCTCAATATAAACAGAAATCGCAGTGTGGGTATAACTTTGTAAAAAAATCTGCCAGCTGATCAATGGACGTCACATGTGGTAGAAAAATAGTGCCATCCAAAAATTTCCTACGGCCGAAGTAAAAATCAATCTGGATGTGCTTTGTCCGCTCATGAAAAATTGAATTATTTGCAATCTGTATAGCAATCTTGTTATTACAGTGAAATAGCGTAGTTCCTGTATAGGAGCAATCCCCATATCAGAGAGCAGTCTACGTACATAGACGATCTTCCTAGTGGTGGCAGTCATAGCTCTGTATTCTGCCTCAGTAAAAGAACATGCAACAACTTCTTGTTTCTTGCTTCGCCATGAGATCAACGAATCTTCAAGAAATAAACAAAATCCTGTAGTAGATCGTCTGGTGGTCGGATCTCCTGTCCAATCTGCATCAGAAAATGCTTGAAGCTCCAGAGTAGATGTAGAAGGCATAAATAATGAGCGTGTAATGGAGCCCTGAAGATATCGGAGAATTCGGTGTAAGGCACTATAGTGAATAATCGAGTCACGAAAATGAACTGGCTAACAATACTAACAGCATGAGAAATATTTGGCCAAGTCAAACAGAGATACACAAGTTGATCTACTAACCGTATGTAGCGAGTAGGATCTGTGAGACTCTCACAATCTGTGGGACGAAGAAGCTTCACATGAAGATCTAAAGGAGTATCAACTGTACGACTATCCGATAGTAAAGCAGACAAAATAATCTCTGAAGTATATTTCTGCTGAGAAACTAGTATCCCTCTCTTGTCTTGTGCAATTTTGAGTCCAAAAAAAATCGAAGATTTCCAAGATCTTTCACCTGAAACTGCTGATGAAGGTACCTCTGAGTAGCTGCAATCCCTGCTGAATCATTGTTAGTCAAAATTATGTCATCCACATAGAGTAAAAGAAGAACTCGTCCTTGTGGTGATGACCGCAGAAATAAAGAATGATCCTGAGAACACTGCTGAAAACTTGCCTAGCATATAGCACTCCGAAAATACTAAAACCAAGCTCGGGGAGCTTGCTTGAGACCATAGATAGCATGACGAAGGCGACAAACATGTCCTGGTGGAGTAGAAAGTCCTCGATGGGGCTCCATATAGACAACCTCGGATAATGAACCGTGAAGAAATGCATTCTTCACATCCATCTGATAGAAGGAATTACACTTACGAGCGGCAACAATAACTAATAATGTACGAACTGTGGTCAACTGAACAATGGAGGCATCGTAGAAGGAGCTGTACTAGGAGAGAGAAGCAAAGGAGTATGATCAATGGAAACAGTTGACGACGAAGCTAGAGGGTACAAAAAAATGGATATCCGGGGGTGGGATATTAAAGTAAGGGGAGTTCTCTAGAAAGGTGACATGGCGAGATATACGAAGACGACGGGCCAATGGATTATAACAATGGAATCCATTGTGCTCGGAACTAAAATCGAGTAAGACACACTTGACTGATCGGACTATTAACTTCGTGCGTTCTGTCTCAGAAAGAAGAACAAAATAAGTACATCCAAAAGTGCGAAGCATACTATAATCAGGAGGGCATAAAAAAATGACTCTCATGAAGTGTTCAACCAGACAAAATAGAAGAAGGTATGATATTGATAAGATTGACAGAGGTAAGAATAACCTCTGTCTAGAATATTTGTGGAACATAAGAAGATAACAAGGGAGCACGAGCAGTCTCAAGAATATGACAATGTTTGCGCTCGGCTACCCACATTCTGTTCATGAGTGTAACGACAAGACTGCTGAAAAATGGTGCAGTGAGATTGCAAGATAGATCTCATGGTAGTGGAGAGATACTCACGAGCACAATCAGAACGAAAAGTGATTGCTGAAAAATGGTGTTGTGAGATTGCAAGATAGATCTCATGGTAGTGGAGAGATACTCACGAGCACAATCAGAACGAAAAGTTTTAATCATAGCATTTGTCACGCCCCAATCTCCCGTAAGCTTAATAGTTCCCGCTGAACGTGAAATCACCACGTTGCAGCTCTCCCGCGGGACAATCGTTCTAATCGGGACGTGATGCCGTACAAGCCTGGAGTTGCGCTCGTACAAGGCGATGTTGTCAAACACCAAATGTTATCATTGAATCAACCAAGTTGCAGCGGAAGTCAAGTATTGTGTACCAAGCACACATCAGAGTAACACGCAGCGATAGCTCACGATAGGGTCCAAATAAAATGCCCCGAGGCAATGCCACAAAGGCGATGCCACGAAGACGATGAAATGCTCTTGCTCTTTTCTCTAGCCCACAAAGGTACTTACAGTTCATACATCTTTTCCCGTATATCCAAGCAGCGCCACTACGCCTGTGTACCTAAAATATTGTCCACAAACGTGGGTCAGTATACAACCTTTCTGGTGAGCGGGATAACCCACTCGTCTAAGCCGACACTAAGTAAAATAGTGAATGCAAACAGTTATATGGTGATCTTTCTAGTTTGAATCCTAGATTCGTTTCATGGCATATGGATGACATGTTAAGGAAAGCTGTAAAGCAGTTTAAGCATACAAGCATTCAACTCAAACCAAACGACAAGCAGTTTTATATATCCGACCCGCCTAACTCAATGCCATCGTTTGCACGATAACATATCGAACCAACGGTCTCGCCTCAATATCCATCCTCAACCAAAGTTTATATCCCAATATCGAGTGCACACTCTTGCCGAGGCAAGGTGGCCGCGCCTACACGAAAGCCAAACCAACAAAAGAAAAGCAAGCCAACTCTTATCTATATGAAGTCACTGGCCAAGCCATAAAGGACAAAATCCAAGCATTAACGGTGCGCCCTATCAGCCCGGGTAGCAAGCCCCGCTGGAGGTCCCGCAATGCATCGTGACTAGCACGAATCAATATTTCTCTCCGGATCGATACGGTCCCAGTGCCCCGGGAAGCCGTTTCGAGGAAATGTCAAACCCTGTGTACACAGGTTGTCCGTGACATGCAGAAAGTAGGTATGACGAGAGGATCGAACATTCTCGCCCCACCAAGCGATCCTAGACTCGTTTCAACCGAATATTCAACCAAAGCATCCATAACCATTCTTTCAACATATCCCCAAGGATTCCAAATCTCGACCTCAATATATATATCCCAAGGCACCAAAATACTCATATGCACAATCTCTCAAGTTGTGTCCAAGTTATGCCTACTTTTCACATTGTCGCTTCCCAACACAGTGTTTCACATTGGGTGCAACACCCCACACTCCGAATAATTCCGTGGCACAATGCCCCAACAGTGGCACAATACCCTCGCCTATGCAGTTGTTCGGTTTTGAACCACAACTGCTCGCTTTGCAAGACAAAGCGACCCAGTGATACTCGTGCACGGATGCACGCTCGCTCGCCCGGATTCCCGATATTTCCATTGTATCATTCCAACTTGTATAATTCCAACCGTCCAAGTATAATCCCAATTATCCAACCGACTGCCTCAAATGTATAACCCAACTATCGTACCAACTATCCAACGCGTAAATCATTTCAAGCCACAATCCTACCAAGCCAACGACGTACACTCTATGCACGCCTCAGTGTAGTGATTCTCAATGTTTCAGCCCAAGTGTTCAAGCCTTTTACGTGTTTTTCATATTATTAGGCATGAAGGAGTAGAGGAGAAGGGAAAGAGCCCACTCACAATGTTTGATCCCGTTAGGCATCATGTCCTGCCGATACGGCCAATCCCTTGAACCCGTGATCCGATGCAAGCGCGATCTACTCAACTGGTATGACCGTGCGAGCAGGCCGTGCTCTCCAAATCATCCGACCGATCGGATTAAGGAAGACGGCATTATCGCTTTCATCCAGCTATTCAGTACTGTTCTGAACGAACACCTGATTTCCATCGAACCCGCTAGCCATCTGCACATTGAAACCAACTCGATTAATCCTTCTTCCCAAAATCCAACAATTCAAATGTAACCAGTATTTGATTTATTCAGTCCGACTCAGCGTAACGCTCCGAGCGGTTGCGGGGCGTTACAACATTGAATTGAGTTGGAATCATAGTAGTAAACGTCATATAAATGGTCGGAAGATCGGAATAGTGATGCATGAGATAGACCCATGATAACGAGTATAATCATCAATAAAGCTAACATAGTAGAAAAAATTTGTCATAGATGGGATAGAAGCAGGTCCCCATATGTCTGGGTGGACGCTAGCAAATTTTGATAAAATCTTAGAAAAATATAGGACTATATGTTTTGCCAACTTACAGCCCGTACATGCGGGTAGAGGAGAGAAAGAATAACTTTCAAGAGCTCCACTATGAAATAAAGTCTTTAAACGAGACTCTGAAATATGACATAAGCGTCTGTTCCCTAAGTCCACAGCAGACGTGACGATAGCAGCATAACTAGAACTCAAAGATTGAGTTGATGGAAGATGATGAAACTCTAGATAGTACAATCGTCCCTTCCTATTAGCATGTCCAATCGTCTCGTTCATACGAGAATCCTTCACAGAACATGTGAGAGAATCAAAATAGACAATAAATACACTCTCACAAAAACTACTGACTGATTGACACGTATTTCAGCAATCCAAATAGAACATGTGAGGGAGCCAAAATATGCTCCGGCTCGAACAATTCAAATCCGGACCGGCCCTGGGACAAAGGACAAAGGTCATGATATCTATATAATTGCGAGAATCGAACCAGTTGACACGTGTTTGAGATACTCATACTTGACACGTATTTGAGATACTCATACTTGTCTGTGTTGAAACTCTCTCTCTCTCTCTCTCTGGTGTACATGGAAAATCACTTGAGCGCAGTATTCTTTACAGACATTAGTGATTTTCTGGTCTAGTTTGTTGTGACTCGAGTTCTAATTCATGCTTCTGGAAAAAAAAAAAAGCCAATTTTCGAGATGTCCACAGCATAAAGTGTGCAACACGTTGCATTCCTGATTATAAGTAGTAATATTTAGAACAAGGCTAAGCCACTCACTGCAAAAGTTCAGAAACAGAAACTGATTCTATTCGAGAACCCTCAATTGTAGCCGTCGCATTTGCGTTTTCTTTTCTAAAATCCTCTTCTTCAGTATGGTCCTTCCAAGCCATCCACTGAGTAAAAGTAGATACCTTGACAACAGAGGAAGAATAGAACATCACATAGGGAGGACAAGTATAAGACTAGATATTGCACTTGCTAGCTAGCGGTGGTGCACGAAAAATGAGTTCCAACAACCGACGCAGTCGGGGCAGTGGAGACGAGAACCACGGAGCCACTTCCGCTGATCATAACCGCCATCGAAATGGGCGCCAAGGTGTCCCCCGCTCCTTGCACTACCGGCTGGTAAGACTTCCTGGTCTTTTAGGGTCTGCTTGGCACAACAGTTTTTTTTTATCGATTTTGAAATATTTTTGAACCGACAGTTTATGAACTGTTTTAAATAAAAAATTATTTGATAATTTGTTTGAGACACTGATTTTGGTCGGCTTAAAATTTTCAAAAAATTGATGTAGTGTAATTTTGGATGTATTTATACACACATTCGAATCGGTAGGTTTTGAAGAATTTTGTTATTTTATTCTATTTATATTATGTCAAAAATATATAGTTATAATGACTAATATCCTATCTTATTTCCTCTTTCTAATTTTTTTTTCTCTTCTATTTCATCCAAATTACGGCTACGTCTCAATTGAGTTTTTAAAATATTATTTTTCTACAGTCTCTCCTATCTCATTCAGACTATCATTCTTATAAATCCTTAATCGATATAGATTACTAATTTTATGGCAAACTCATGACAAATTCATCTAGATTGTTATAAACTCATCTAGAAGTACATTTTTTATGTCCTCTTCATTTTCTATGTTTTTATATATGAACATTTAGGTAATTTTATTCTTGTAAAAAAATTTCAGAACTGTTTGACAATGAATTACCAAGCGTGGGTTGGACTGATTTAAAAGCCGCTACTTAGAACCACCCAAAATCGGACCTCTCATAACTGCTCATAATCGATACTCTAAAAATACATAATAATCGCTACCCTAATAATTGCCAAACAGATCCTTATTGGTTTTATGTACACAATGTTGAAAATAAACTAAAGACATGAATTAAAAGTATAGGATTAGAGATACGTTAAATTACTGTCTTTAAATTAGAATTTTATGCACCATTCAATTCGTCCCCATGAACGGTGCAATAGGTTGCTGATGATCTATTCCTGAGATACAAATGATCATTCTATCCACTGCATTGTACACCCGATGACGAATCCAATGAATGATCAGGAAGAGATTGGATAGAGAAAAAGAGATTTTTGGTTTTGGAAAATATTTTCGCTTCTCTCCGCGTCAATGTCTTTTCGAACAATGGAAAATAAAACAGATCTCTGGATCATATCCAGAATATACTTCTCATGTAATCTCTTTCCACAAATCTCATAATGGGATCACGTAACAATTGGTCCACGGAAGACCAGCAACTAATCGGAACGAATCAGTTAAAAATAAATATAAATAAAAAGGAGTTAAAAATTTATTTTTATACATACTTTTGGTCCAATGCGCATGAGAATGCGTCTGCGGAAGACTAACAACCAATCAGATCGAATCAATTAAAAAATATAAAAATAAAAAGTACTTAGATAAATTGTACACCGGCTGGAGAGTTGGATATAATTTAGTTCATTTTTCACAAAATTCACTTACCTACTAAAATGAATAAAGCATTTTAAACAAATGAGAGTGCTCTCTGTTATTCCTATAGTGGAACTAGAGCAAAAGGGATCATTGCACATGTGTGTCGTTTTAAATAACCAAGAAAAACTAGCAAATCTTGCCTAAGTATTTTCTTGATTTAGAATGAGGAGCGGACTGAAGCTTTCTTGATTTGTGAATATGAAAACTGTGGTGTGATAATCTCATTCGAGGGTTCAAAACGACTCAAAAATGTGCCGTTTAAAATGTTTATAAATTTTTCATAATTTATTTAAAAAATTAATATTACATAAAAAAATATTAAAAAAATTAAATTTATTATAAATAACGTCATAGAAATTGAAACTTGACCAAGGAGAATGCTTCCACTTTAACCACATGTGCTAGAAGAGTTATTTAATTATAGTTATATAATAATATGTAGTTAAATAATTAATTAAAATTTATTTTTATTTTTTAATTTTAATTACGTGAAAATATACATACAACTTAGACGGCTAGTATTTTCAAATTTTTTTTTTTATATAAAGAGTAGGTATATACTCATAACAAATTATAACTAAAATATTTTAAAATATTTTATAATAATATTAAAAAAATATTTTACGTACAACACGCACATACATTTACTAAGTATATATTAATACCCGGACAAGTAACTTTGACACAGGCGTTGAGTTGTGTTTTCGTAACATAAGGATCTTGATAGCAATTGAGCACTGATTACTATTGATGCGTATTTCCCTCCTACGTGTTTTAGGAAGAAGATGCTGGAGTTATGACGGCTCCCTGGAATTTATTCGAAGAGAGAGTGAGAACTGGACCGTACAGAATAACCCGGTACGTATATATACCTGGTTCAGTAATCCTCTGTATATAGACCGAGATAACCATATGTATTCCATCATGCAGTTTATGACAAACAAAATTTGCTGTTGATGTCAAATTATTATAGGTTCAAATTAAATCCGGGAACCAAATAGCCCATCCATTTGTGAATGTAGATGGTATCTGGCTGTTGTTTACAGTCGCGAGTATAAATTTCAAGAACTCTAAAACTAGAAGTGAAAGTTTTCGGACTAGTGGTGGAATTAATGTTGGTTATATGATCACATTTATACGTGCTAAAATGTAACAGGGAATTTCATCAACATGCTTCTGATCCTTCTTCTTCTTCTTCTTCTTCTTTCATCAATCAATCCGATCATGGCAGCTTTCCCTTGCAACCCTATTCTCCAGTCCGGGTTCTGGTCCTCGAAGGCGGTACCGAAGAAGAAAGAGTGAACCCGAGACTAAGACAGTTCATCAACGAGTCGCCGCCGCGAATCCGTGGCGACTGGAACCTGCAGGCTTCAGTGCTGCCGCAGCCAGATCAAGAGCGTGGCCTGACCGATGCGGAGTTCAGAAAGGCCATGAGCAAGCTGAGGAAGCAGCAGTACACCCCTCCTCCCGGTCACCAAAAGAAGAGAGGCTTCTTCGGCACTAGGAGGAGGAAGAGCAGCAGCAGCACTAGTGCGAGCGAGGAGAGCAACGATGGCAAACAGTGCACAATCTGCCTGGAAAATCTCGTGCGGAACGAGCAAGTCATGGTGACTCCGTGCAACCACACGTTCCACAACGACTGTCTCGTGCCGTGGGTGAAGGGCCACGGGAACTGTCCAGTCTGCAGATTCATTCTCTGTGAAAGTCGAGGAGATCGGAGTGCACTGTCTCTCAACAACACGAGCAACTACGGCCACAACAACAACAACAGCAACAGCAACAGCAACAGCAACAGCAACAGCGGAGGAGTGCTGAGTGAAGAAGTGCAAATGGCTGTGGATCTCGTACTTCTTTTAAGAGCCATGGAAGAGGCCTTCAACTGGGTTCATCGCTCCACCTAGCTACTTGCTGTTCTTAACATTGCCACGCAACTCTAAGATGTTGACAGCTGGTTATTTTCATGAATCGAACATCACCCCCTACTACATGTTCTTAACTTACATCAATAACTCAGCTGCTAGCTAAGCTTAACCATATGCTGTGTATGTACAATTGATTCCTGCTAAAAGTAGAGCTGTGCTAGGTGGCTTTTGTAAATTTCACAGTATGGTATGCTACTGCCTCGGAGAAATCTTTGGCTCTACCCATCAATTATACAATAATAGATAGCTCTTTTCAGCGTAGGAGAGCCAACCGAGCGAACTTCTTTCTTTTTTTTTGGCCGTGCCTTGAAGTGAATATCGTATGCTAGTGTGAGAGGACTACTACGATCTATAGAGATTCCCCATCTATATCCAATCCCAACGAGAATAGAAGCGAGTCGCTTCCGGCGTTGGCTTGTAGTCTCTGCAGTCGGCACACGCACGCGCCCTTAGGAATGCCTCCTTAGATGCTGCGGACGCTCTTTGAAAGGTATTGAAAGGTAAATTCATGCTTATCCTGTGGATACGGCATTAGCGGTCTTAGCACTTTCCCTCTTAGAAGGAGGAATCCGCTAAGGCTAAGCACCTTATTCAAAAGGTAGAGATTCATCTTTCAAATGGCCAGTGGAAGAATGTCCCATGGTCCGCTTGCCGAGGAAGAGATGCGGGAGGGCCCGGGGCCAGAGCAAGTTGGGTTGGGGTATAGAGCCGTTAGCGTGGTGGGGGGTGACAGAGGACGTGCTCGTACGGTTCATAGTGGGGTATAATATTCTATTATATTCTCGTGGATTGTTGGAAACGTCCTCTCTATTCGAAATATGTTAATGACTTTTCTCCTCCCTGACTCGTTAGATTGTATCTCGTTTCCGGTTGAGTACTCGAAAGGGAGTGACGATGGAGTTGATAATTTAGTCCCGCATCGAGTAGAAACTGAGATCATAAGATGTAGATAATTGGAATTGGTTCAGACGAAATTCTTTTTTAAGACATATGGGTCCAGTCCAATAATCCATCTCATAGGCCAACTGCAATTTGGGTCATACCTAGGTTCCCAACATGCTTGTCCAAACTTTTAACCTTTTTTTTCTCCTGATTATTTTATATTTTTGGATCCTTATCCTCCTCAGCCAAATACGTGCATGACAATGCTTTCAGGTACCATGATTAAAATTCATTATATACCAAGATGTTGATACATGCATCTTGTTGTAACTTGTATAGGACCGGCCCGGGAGGTTGGATTGTCCGAACGGAAACTTATTTCGGTTGTCTCTTGATCCTTGTTGCGGGTTGATCTTGGGAGGTCACATGCATCCCCGACCTCTTGATGTCACGATAGAATTGAAACCTGTTCTAAGAAGAGGGGATTGTTCAAGCCCAAATTTTTTGTCCGATATTTACCTCTGGGCAGACAAAATCTAGACCATATCAAAATATTATGATCACAAGCCGTTTCTTGCGGCTTGTTGTAACTTGCACGTCATGTACATTGTGAAGCCACACGCGTGATTATCCATCTCATAACCTACTATCAAAACTTGAAGGTATGAATGTTAATTTGTATCCGATGGTCAACATCCCTAATCTGGTATTAGAAAGTCAAACAGAAGAAATTTGTGATGAAGAGTATGCAACAGTCACTACGAACCTATGAATAATTCATAGGCATTTTGGAATTTTAGACCATTGGTGTGATATGTGTGCTATATTAACTCCTAAACTAAGAAGCACGGAAGTTATAAAATCCATGTTATATCCATATCGTGTCGTACATACATACCGAACACACCAAAACAGGAGACAAATTGTAGTCGTTGACATGGAATATAATATTTTTTCTTGCAATATTGATGTATGTGGAAAGCATTAGGGACACGTATTCGTTTATTCTGCACTACTTTGTGCAGTCGGTCCTGTTTCAAATGGTGACGGGCCAAAATGGCGATGGAGTATCCGAATTGCTTGGGGTCGGCATCAGATTTAGGTCAATATTGCATAATGAAGAAAAACTTTGAGCCAACTTGATGACTTTTCCATCTGCACACAGCATCAAAGTTTCCATCAATCATTAATTGCCTGGGAATTCAGTCAATAACCAAAATACGTTTGGGCAGTTCAACCTTTTAACTTAAAAGAGCCCAAGTCATGTACAAACATCTTCATACATGTTAACTCGGTAAAAATGAAAAAGAAAAAAACAAAGGCCCCGACATGACTTGCGCTCCTAGTTAAGAGTTGTAGCAAGTATAAATGAGAATATGTTGCAACTGTTGTAATAAGTTATAGGCAACTGCAAAAAAAAAAAAAAAAAAAAAAAATCTAGGAAACTAGATATGATAGTGCCAACTATAGATATACATATATTTTAGGGTCTGCTTGGTAACAGTATTTTCTTCGATTTTGGTGTGTTTTAGAACCGATCGTTTATGAAAACATCTACTTGTTAATTTTTCTGACACACTGGTTTTTGTCGGCTCAAAAATCCTCCAAAATCGGTATAATATAATTTTGGGCGACTTTATAAATACATCAAATCGGTGAATTTTGAACGATTTTATTATTTTATTCCATTTATATTCTCACCAAAAATATATAATTATAACTATTAATATCCTACCCTATTTTTTCTTTCTCATCTGTTTTTCGCTTTTACTTCTTCCAAACTATTGCTACTTTTCCGGTAGGTTTTTAAAATTTTCTCCTACTTTCATCCAGACGTTTCTATTATTTCATGAGTTCATATTATTTTGATCAAATATGGACTTCTACATCCTGATCGAGACGTGGACTGAGTGATAATTTTCGCGCTTGGGACCATTTTGTTTATATACGGGCATATAGGTAATTTTATTCGTGTAATAAACTTTCAGAACCGTTCGTTAATGAATTACCAAGCATGAGTTTGACTGGTTTAAAAGTCGCTACTTAAAATCATCCAAAATTGGACCCCTCATAACATGTACTCTAAAAATACCTCATAACCGCTACCCCTACAATTACCAAGCAGACACTTAGGTGGTGTTTGGTTCAAGTTTTGGAGGCTTGGGAATGGATTTTAGATTTCTTATCCTTATTTGGTATGTATAGGATTGAAAATTAGAGAGGAATATGAGGGGTTTCATATTCCCATTGTGTGAGGAAGTAATTCCCAAGGCCCCCCTTGGAAATAGTTTTGCTTTCCTATTAATATTGTTTAATATTTTGTTTGGACAATAACACCCTCATTTTACTTTCAAAAATTCAACTTCTATCCCAAACATGTAAATTTAGGTAATAAAAGTATGAAATGTTATTTATGAAAAACTAAATAAACTAAGATTCATTCTCCATATTCCAAACCTAGTCTAACCAAACATGGGTATGGGAATGTTGAATTCCTTTCCCATGGAAAAGGAATAAAAAATAAATTCCTAGGAATACAGAACCTTCATCCAAACAAGTCACACCCCAGTCCCAAAATACCAAGGGACTAGCCATGTGGTAATGGCAAGCAGCACAACTCCAATAGACAAATCCAATTTAATGGACCCGTTAGAGTACACTTAAGCTGTAATATATATAGATAATGGTCTAATACAACTGTCAAAGTTTATATATCTAATCTCATACACAATAAGAATCACAATACAAGGGATAGTTCAGTCACAAGAATAATAAAAATGAAACTATCCATCAACAAGTGCAGCATAAATAATGTTGTGGGGAACAACCCGTCATAAAAAGAGAGATAAAATTAAGTACATATGCCTAGTAGTCACTACACCAAGTCCAAAAGTCTAAGAACACTAAGCATAGATAAATAGAGAAGTAACTAAGTGCTCAAGAGAAGTCCTCTGGCACAACATCGTCCTCTGTTGCAAATACAGCTCCAATGTCAACTCTTGTCCCGTAAACCTCGGGGTAGCTCTCATCGTCTATACCTGAAAACATATTCCGGATCCAGGTCCTCAGGGGACATAGCAAGGTACGATAAACACTCAAGCCAGAAGTAAACAGTATAACGCTAAAGTACAGGGAAAACTACCAACTATGTGATATGCAAATGAGAGTATGGACTCGTACCCTGGGCTGATACTCACGGACTCATCCGTATGCTAGACAGTACCTCGAGGCTCCATGTGGGGGAAACCCATAGAAGGCTAATAAAGGTATATAATATACAATTGCTTTAGTATCCACAAAGGGGACCCAAAGTCTAGTAAATGATAGATACGTAATAAGTAAACACGCCCAGAGCACGAAGAAGACTCTCCCCACCCAATGTAACCTCACGTCTCATATCATGACACACAAGATCATGACCTCTATCTATCATCACAAGTCACAGTCACTATGTATAACTATAACATGCACCCTGTAGTCCTATACAGAGTACAAGTACCACGAATATGTCGAGAAATACTCTGTCACATTAATCTCGTGTCAAGTGTCCTATGGTCAGATGTGCAAAGAATATATGCACAAATCATGGGTTCGATTGTATGACTCTCTAACTACGATACTCGACTCTGCGGAGGATGTCGGTACCCGAATCTAGTTCGAACATAAAGTATCATATGTCGGCCCTAGGATAACAGATACATCAACCATGTCACATAAATATAATGTCTAATGTATAATAAATATTAAATACATAATTTAGAACTGTAAAACATCTTGGCAAGGTACACTTGCCTGGGTCCTATACTCCGTCAACTACTCATGAGAAAGTAGAATCTGCAAGTACGCCTCCAGATGCTGAAACAAATATCACTATTATTTTCAGAATACGAGAAATAGCTAGGATTGACTATCCATAAGTCTAATTTGGACACAGGGACAAAATTGACAGTTTTGGATCAAAGCGGTGTCTAATTGTGGCCCACTTTGAACCGAAAAATGTGCCGGAGACAAAATTCTTCAAATTCTTCAAAATTAGTGTCTACAAGTCCAAAATGACCAGAACTGGATTCCGATGAGCCGATTACGAAATCGTCCATAAAGTAGGACCGTGGGACCCACAAAATAATGTTTTAGTCACGTTCTCAGAATAAAACCAAAATTGGGTCACAAGACCAACGTAACGCTGCAAATCCAATGGGTCAAGTTTCATTGCGAAACGACAAGTACACACGAAGTTATGACAAGGTATCAGAATAGGCCGATATGGTGTTCTTCAACGGATACGCATTGATTCCGGCGTGCACACACGTCTGAATCAAGTTTTGTAGAATCGCACACGTCCGCATTTACGTTATCCATTATTCGCTGAAATTTGCAAGCGACGACATGGCCTCGTTTAGCGGGACGCACCCCATTTTTGGAAACTTTGGGTTTCCAAAAGCAAGTTTTTAATAGTTTCAGCATTAAATTAATCATAGAAAAAATTGAATTAAAAAAAGTATTTAAAGGGATTAAAACTCGGTTATATTTTCAAGAAGTCTGTTCAAGTAGAATTTTAGCATCGCATGTCATTTTGGAGATAACGGGACTTAAACACGTGTACCTAGAATAATTTCTGTTCCTAAAAACTCAGTCAAATTTTCTTTTTTGTATCTCGATTTACGATCGATATAGGACACGATAAACTAAATATCTAAACAGATTTTATGGGGGTTATGTGGTCTTCACATAGTAGTTGATAGATTGTCATTTGGTTATGTGTTGAGGGAGAAAAAGAAATGGGAAGAAGGGTACCTTGAAAGAGTTTTCTGTGGGCTGCTACTCGTCACGTTCGCGGGCAAAGTTCGATGGCCTAGATCGGCTGTGTGCGGCGGCATGCAGCATGCAACGTCTGGGAAGGTCACCTAGATGGGGTTGATGGGTGATGGTGGCAGTGGTGTTCTTTAGGGTTAGGGTTAGTGTCAATATATATAGGTTTATATAGGAAACAAGTCGAGGGTTTGGGTTAGCGGGTAGGTTTAGAAATTTTATTATTTAAATTAATAAAATAATAAAATAGTTATTAAGTATCAAACTAACCCTATATAAAAACCAGGGTGCTCACAATCTACCCAACTTAAAAGAATTTACGTCCTCGCAATTAAGGATAAAGGTACTCTAGGAATCTATAAGGACATAGTAACTTAAAGAAGTTCTAAGGTTATACCAGCATCCTCGAATAAATGATGATAACGATCCCGTATGGAATCCTCTCGCTCCCATGTAGATTCGCCTGGGGAATGATGTTTCAAAGATACCCGAACCAGTCTAATAGTCTTTCCTTGCAGTGTCTTTTCACTAGTATCCAGTATTCTTACTGGCTACTCTACATAAGTCAAACTCGGGCCCACCATAATCTTCAAATGATCGACTACATTACTTGGATCAGTCACGTACCTCCTCAACTGTGAGACATGGAACACATCATGCACTCCTTCTAGATATGGAGGTAATGTAAGACCGTAGGCCACCTCACCTATACGCTCCAAAATGTCGAAAGGCCCAATGTACCTTGGGCTCAACTTGCCTCTGCTCCCAAATCTAATAGTGCTCCGAGTAGGTGAGATCCTCAAAAATACATGATCGTCGTCCTTGAACTCCAAAGGTCAGCGGTGCATGTCAGCCCAATGCTTCTGTTTATCCTAAGTTGTACGAAGATGACTCTGGATTTGCTTTAGCTTCTCAACTATCTGCGTCACCAACTCTGGACCAAGTATCCGATGCTTGTCTACATTGCTCCAACATATCAGAGACCCTTCAAAGTCTAGCATACAAGCTCGTAATATATCCTCTAGGATCTGGATCGTACGCTTTGACTTTCTATCTGTCTGGGGGTGATAGGCAGTGTTGAACTTGAGACGGGTGCCTATCTCTCCTGCATACTCCTCCAAAAGTGGGATATGAATCTAGAGTCTCGATCTGACACAATACTAACTGGTACTCTGTGTAACATCATAATCTGCCGCATATATATGTCAGCTAGTATCTCAGTGGACTGTCCAACTCTGAATAGCAAAAAATATGCCAACTTGGTGAGTCGATCCACAATAACCCATACTACATCCTTCCCGCTGGGGCTCCTCGAAAATCATGTGAGCGAAGTCCATGGTAATATGTTCCCACTTTCACTCGGGAATAAAAAGTGGTTGTAACATACCTGCACGCGGTTCTCTGATGTTTAGCCTTAACCTGTTGACAAAAAAATATATTTTGCCATAAATCGCACAATCTCTCTTTCTATCTCATGCCACCAATAGTATTGTCTCAAATCTCGGTACATCTTTGTACCTCCCGGATGAATAGAGTAGATAGAACTATGTGCCTCAGACATAAACTCTTGGCGCAACTCGCCACTTGGCACACATAGGCGATCTCCATATCTCAACGTGCCATCCTCATGAATTCGAAGTCCCGTCTGCATACCGACTTCCGTCCTTTCTCTAAGTCTCTGAAATCTGGCATCTAGCGGCAATGCCACCTTGACCCTCTCGACTAGTGAAGATTGAAACTCAAGGTTAGCTAACTGTCCACTCTGTCCTGGCAGAACAACCTCTATCCCAAGCTCCTGAAGGTCCTCTAGTAACGGGGGCTGCATCATCAAGAAATAAGCTGCGGGCTTCCTGCTAAGGGCATCTGCTACGATGTTGGTCTTGCCCGGGTGGTACTGCAACTCTATATCATAATCGACCATCAACTCTGACCAGTTCTCTGCCTCATGTTGAGCTCCTTCTTAGTATAAATATACTTTAGACTTTTGTGATCAGTAAAGATCTCCACTCTCTCCCCAAAAAGGTAGTGCCTCCATATTTTTAATGCAAATATTACAACAGCTAGCTCAAGATCATGTGTAGGGTAGTTCTTCTCATAAAATTTTAACTATCACGATGCGTAGGCAATAACCTTGCCATGTTGCATCAAAATGCATCCTAATCCACTCCATGACGCATCACTATATACAACAAATCCTCCTAATCCTGAAGGAAGCAACAGAATTGGGGCTATCGTCAATCGCTTCTTTAACTCCTAAAAGGCCTTCTGATATTTCTCTATCCATACAAACTCCCGGTACTTACGCGTCATCCATTTCATAGGCTCTGCAATCCTCGAAAAGTTATGCACGAACCTCCGATAATATCCGGCAAGGCCGAGAAAACTTTTAACCTCTGCAACTGATGTAGGTGTAGGCCATGTCTCAATCGCAGAAACCTTCTCCAGATCAACTGAAAGTCCTTCTTCCGAGATTATATGCCCAAGAAAATGTACTCTATCTAGACAAAACTCACATTTGCTGAGCTTTGCGTACAACCTCTCCTGTCTCAGCGTCTCCAGCAAGATTCTAAGATGCTCCTCGTGCTCTTCGTGGATCTTGGAGTATACCAAGATGTCATCTATAAATACAACCATGAACTTGTCCAAGTACTGGTGAAATACTTTATTCATAAAACTCATAAATACAGCTAGCGTATTGGTTAAACCAAACGACATAACTAAGAACTCATAATGCCCGTACTTGGTCCTGAATGCTGTTTTCGGTATATCCTCCTTCCACACTTTGATCTGATGGTAGCCAGATCTGAGATCGATCTTTGAGAATACACAAGCACCACTCAATTGATCGAATATATCGTCAATGCGCAGTAAAGGATACCTATTCTTGTCGGTTACAACGTTCAAGGCTCTGTAATCAATACATAAACATACCACCCCTTCCTTCTTTGGCACAAATAGAATGTGTGCTCCCCACAGTGAAACACTTGCTCGAGTAAAGCCCTTGTCTAGAAGTCATCAACTTGCTTCTTCAATTCTTCCAACTCCTTCGGTGCTAACCGGTACACAAATGAAGTAATAGGCTCTACTCCAGGGGTTAACTCTATAGTGAATTCTATTTTTTGATCAAGTGGTAAGCCTAGGAGGTCATCAGGAAACACATCCATAAATTCTGTTATGACCTTCGGGTATAAAATTTCTCCTTCAACAATATGTGCCTTGATTATAGGTTGAATACCCTGCTCTTTGGCTCCTCGGAGAAACTCAAATTTCGGATGACCAGGCGGTCTGAAGATAACACGTCAATGCCGACAATCTAGAGTCGCATGGTACTAACTCAACCAGTCCATACCAAGTATGACATCATAATTCGGCATAGAGAAGATCAAAAATTGAGCTCGCATCTCTCGACCATAATCTACTACCGAACAAGATCTACATGTGTTACTAACTGGGATGATACCACCTCCCATGAGAATCTCCATGGTCTTTGGAAGGGGTAAAGTAGCTACTCTGTGGGTAGCTACAAAATTAGCGGCTATAAAAGAATACGATGATCCTGAATAAAATAATGCTACTGCTGGTAATGAAGCTACTAATATAGTATCTGCGATGACTTCTTCTGCAGTTTTTGCCTCCTCAATCGTCAAGGCACAAGCCTGTCCTCATGCCTGAACTGGTGCCCTCTGTTGCTGTGCATGCTAGAAAAGTGTTACATGGGGTGCTAAGGTGGCCTCGGCTGAAATCCTCCTAGTGCTGGTGGGCGCATCCCTCAGACTCCAGCATATGGTGCTCTCGGTGCTGGAAGAGCTGGCCTAGGTTGCTGCTGGACTGGCCTTTGTGCTGGTAAAGCGGGTCGGTGTACCATCGGTGCTCCTCCCTGAAGCTCCAAAAAAATCCCTAGTTGAATGCTAGCCGGATTCGCAAATCAAAAAGTATCCCAATATGCGTCTATATTCCCTTACAATATGCCCTCTCTTGCCACAGTAATCAAAAGTAGGGGTTGTTGGTGTTGGCAGTAGGGCTGCTCTTGGTGGCTGATGCAATAGAGGTCGCTTTGAGGGACCTCCCTGGGGTGCTCGAGATGATGCTGGTGCTGTATATGGACGTTTAAGGCTGGCCTCCTTCTTGTTGATGTGCTTCTATCGTCTGGTCGATTATAATACCCCTGAGTAAGTAGTAGGTGCCACGAATCCTATCAACCTCTGCAGCTCGAAATGCATAGCATCGTAAAACTTCTCGGCCTTCTTCTCCTCTTTTTGGATCAAGTGAGGAGCGAACTGACTCAAGCGGAGAAATTCAGTATTGTACTCCTCTAATGACATATTGCCCTGAGTAAGGTATATGAACTTGTCACGGAGCTTTGCTCAAGCGATAAACGGAATGAACATCTCCTGAAAGAGTCTAGAGAACTCTTCCCAAGTGACACGATCAGGTCCTAAGCACTACTCCTCAGCAAGCCACCAGTGGTATGCATTGTTGGTCAGTTGCATCCTGACGGCGGTCATCCATCTCTCTCTTAGAAGCTCAGCTGCTTCTAATTGGTGCTGAATGTTGGTAAGCCACTCATGCACCTCAGTGGGCTCCTCGGTGCCAGAGAATGGTACAGGCTTCAATTGATGGAAATCCTTGATAGATCCCATCGCTGGCTGATGTGCTGGTGGTGTCGCTTGCTCTAAGGCCGTCATATTGCTCTCCCTTAAGGACTCAGCCTGGCGCTGCTGGGCCTGCTGCTGAACTTGTTATTGTGCATTCATCATAGCATAGAATATCTGGAATATCTGCTGAGCGTCCATTGGTTGCCCCGACTGGGGTAAGGGCATGTAGGGCATCTGCGGTATCTGTGACATCTGTTGAGTGAATTATGGAGGTGGAGGAATGCCATCTCTCCAGAACCTCGAGGTGCACTGATCCGCCGAGTCTCCTTGTTGGATGGATAGATCTCCAAGTGGTGGCAAGGTCCCATCGATACGAGTCACTGCTGCATTTAGTGGGGTATTTATAGGTGTCACATATCCGTCTAGTGAATCCATCTCCCTATATGCATGATAACTTTTAGCGTAGGACAGAAAATCAAATAGGATGCATATCAAGGAAATCAATATATAGAAGATATAGAGGTCAAAGATGTTCAAAGCGTGTGGATGAGTTTCCTATTTTGGGTATATCATATTCGTAGGCTCACGCCGGTACTATAACGTAACCGAAGTGATAAACTGGACCTGCATGGGCCACCATAAAAACTATGTCACGCACCAGTCCTAAAATATCAAGGGACTAGCCACGTGGCAATGGCCAGCAGCACAAGTCCAATGGCCAAACCCAATTTAATGGAACCGTTAGAGTGCACTTAAGCTGTAATATATATAGCTAATGTTCCAATACAACTGTCATATTTTATATATCTAATCTTATCCATAATAAGAATCATAATACAAGGGATAGTTCAGTCACAAGAATAATAAAAATGAAAGTATCCATCAACAAGTGCAGCATAAATAATGTCGTGGGGAACAACCAGTCATGAAAAGAGAGATAAAATCGAGTACATATGCCTAGTAGTCACTACACCAAGTCCAAAAGTCTAAGAACACTAAGCATAGATAAATAGAGAAGTAACTAAGTGCCCAAGAGAAGTCCTCCAGCACAACCTCGTCCTCTGGTGCAAGTACAAATCTAATGTCAGCTCATGTCCCGTAAACCCTGGGACAGCTCTCTTTGTCTATAATTGGGGACATAATCAAGATCTAGATCCTCAGGGAACATAGAAAGGTACAATAGACACTCAAGCCAGAAGTAATTAGTATAATGCTAAAGTACAGGAAAAAATACCAACTATATGATATGCAAATGAGAGTATGGACCCATACCCCGGGCTGGTACTCACAAACTCATCCGTATGCTAGACAGTAACTCGAGGATCTGTGTGGGGGAACCCAGAGAAGGCTAATAAAGGTATATAATATATAATTGCTTAAGTATCCATAAAAGGGACCCAAAGTCTAGTAAATGATAGATACGTAATAAGTAAATACACCCAGAGCACGAAGAAGACTCTCCCCACCCAATGTAACCTCATGTCTCATATCATGACATGCAAGATCATGACCTCTATCTATCATCACAAGTCACAGTCATTATGTATAACTATAAATATACTATAGCATGCAACCTGTAGTCCTATACAAAGTCCAAGTACCACGAACATGTCAAGAAAGACTCTGTCACATAAATCTCGTGTCAAGTGTCCTATGGTCAAATGTGCAAAGAATATATGCACAAATTATGGTTCGAATGTATGACTCTCTAACTACGATACTCGACTCCGCGGAGGATGTCGGTACCCGAATCTGGTTCGGACACAAAGTATCGTATGTTGGACCTAGGATAACAGATACATCAACCAAGTCACATAAATATAATATATAATGCATAATAAATATTAAATATATAATTTAGAACTGTAACACATCTTGGAAAGGTACACTTGTCTGGGTCCTGAACTCCTTCAACTACTCCTGACAAAGTAGAATCTGCAAGTACACCTCCGGATGATGAAATAAACATCACCATTATTTTTAAAATACGATAAATATCTAGGATTGACTACCCATAAGTCCAATTTGGACACAGGGGCAAAATTGACAGTTTCGGGTCAAAGCGGTGTCTAATTGTGGCCCACTTTGTACCATAAAATGTGTCGGAGACAAAGTTCTCCAAATTATTTAAACTTAGTGTTTATAAGTCTAGAACAATGATACGAACCCAACAGAATATTCATAACTGGATTTTGATGAGCCGATTACAAAATTGCCCGTCAGGTGGGACCATAGGGCCCACAAAATGATGTTTCAGTCACGTTCTCAGAATCAAACCAAAATTGGGTCACAGGACCAGCGTAATGATATAAATCCAATGGTGCAAGTTTAGTTATGAAATGATAAGCACACACGAAGTTATGGCAATGTGTCAGAATAGGCTGATATGATGTTCTTCAACTGATACACGTTGATTCCGGCGTGCACACACGTTTGAATCAAGTTTCGTAGAATTGCACACGTCCATGTTTACGTTATGCACCATTCGTTAAAATCTGCACGCGACGATGTGACCTCGTTTAGCCAGATGTACCCCATTTCTAAAAAAATTGGGTTTTTGAAATCAAGATTTAGACAGTTTCTGCATTAAATTAATCACAGAATAAATCGAATTTGTCACCCCCACTTTTTGGATTAGGGGTATTTTCGTCTTTTCATAATTAATGTGTAAATGAATTGCATAATAATAACTTATATCTAAATAATGGTGATATTGTCTGATTGTTGTAATTTATCGTGGCTTCGATAATTAGGACGTTACGCTAGCCCTTGACTTCCAACAGAATCACACCTTGACCTAAACGTGCCAGACCATTAATTTATGCTTGTGTTCCACCGAAATTCAGTCCCTCGTACTTCTATTTAATTGTAGAACACCTTTTTGCATTAATTAAACAAAAGATACTAGTTTGTGCAATTTTCTAATTATCGGCACTTTTGTGCAAAAGTGCACTAAGGTGTCCGTCCCTTGGATACGATACGCAAATAAACCCATTGTTCCCTGTCATGAATATTTTTCCATAACTTTCTGGGATGCGTAATTTAATATCAACCCCTTGGAACCATGGCCTCTAGACCCTTAAACCGATGCATCATGACCATTCATTTTAATTTATTCGAATCCTAACCATTGAAGTATCCATGAGAAGACTTTTTCCAAGGAATTGACCAAGTCAACCCTTCTAGGTCAAACCAAAGTCCCCTTATATATATAAACTCTTTTTTTTTCACTTTTCGTTTTTCCTATTCCTAACTCAAGTACAGCCGACCCCCCCTTTACATTACTATTCATCCTTTTTCTTTCCTTCTTCCCATCCGCCTCATCCCGACCACGTTCGCCTACACCGCTGCTGACGCCGGAACCCTGCCGCTCGACGACGACCATCTGAAGTTGGAGAACCCGTTGCACCTAAGTCCGCCTCGTCCCCGCTGTATCTGAGCCGCCGAGACCCGCTGCATCCACCTGCACGTCGACGGAGCCGCCGAGACCTGCTGCGTTCACCTGAAGTCGAAGACCTGCTCGACGACCCGCTGTTGTCGACGCCGAGAATCCCCGTTGCAGTCGGCCTGAGCACGCTGCAGTCGATCCCGCGCCAGACTAGACACCTTCACGTCAAGTCCCGACTGTGCACCGTCACCGTGCACGACCGATCAGCTACGCCTCGTCGCCTCTACCCTGTCTACGCACGCAGGTTAGACAGAAACCTAAACTCAAATGCGTACACATCCGTATATCATGCGTTAGTATGTGTAGGTATCGATATATGCATGTATATACATATTTGCACATGTACAAGTATGTAGATATTATGCTCAACTAAGATATATATACGTGCACATATATATGTATTACAGATATCCCTAGTATAAATATATGTTATTATGCACACACAGAGTATAAGCTTTTGTTAGTATATCTATATAAAATATATACATATTGTAATGGTAACTAATGAATACTTATGAATATACATACGAACCGTATAATTCTCAATCAGCATAATACATACAAATATAGATATATATATATATGTGCATCGTATGAATTGAATTAAGTATGAACATATGAATATCTATTAATTGTGTAATTAATTAGTACTATGAGATACGTTAACCATAGTATTTACTATGTAATATATGCACTAGATGTCTTGAATATGACCACGGATACCCCGTAGGCACATCGACCTGTGACCCCCTAGCGTAGCCTGTTGAGATAATTATGTTGATTGTGTGCTAGAGTAATGTCTGATAAAGTATTGTATTATATGATATGTCTATAGGATTGTGGGATCACTCAGACGATACCTTGGAACCCAGACAGTGGTATTGCCAGCTAAGGACCCCAGGCGAGTACATTCTCTGACAGTTTCTATTATGTTGATTATCTCTATAACTCTTGTTGTATAGCGTACATGATTCTGACACTGTTCTTTACACGAGTTGGCATCATTGAGACCTGTCACGAGGAGTCGTGATTGGAATCCATCGTGCTAGCTGGGAAAAATAGAGAAATTTTAGTAGCTTATGTGATCATACACAACTTTACATGCATCATAGCTCACCCACACCTTACGTTGGTGTAGCCTTACATGCCTCATCGCTGTTACATATGGTTAGCCTGACCTGTTAGGGATGATCGCTAATCATTGTAATGAGTCATATAGTCCCAAGCCGATCACATGATATACTGATGTCTCACACACTTAGTTAGATGATTCTTGACATGTATCTTGGTATATTGATCTTGTATTTCCACATGTTCTAGTTATTGATCTTGTACACACTTACATACCAGTTCATTGTTCCTGCGTGTACTTGTAGTTCTATTCATTGCTAGATATATATTAATGATGATGTTCCAGTATTTCTTATTCCAGCATTTCCTTTATTCCAGTATTTCTTATTGCCAGTATTTTATATCTGTCTTGTATTTCTTTACACTGTGTTATAGCTTTTGTCAATATATGTGGAACTGCTGTTAGAGGTGTATTTTGTTCCAATCATGACTGGATATTTTTTCCAGAGAATCTTGAGGATTTCTGTACCACGCACTACGGACCAGGTATAGATGCAGACTACGCACCAGAGATCCTAGAGGAGACTATGCCTCTAGATGAGATATTACCTGCAGCTATCTAGATAGTATTTATGATGCTTTGAGACTTATGGAGGTTATTTCAGTTTATGTTTAGACTCATGTTAAGTTTAATTGGAGACTTGTGTTGGACAGCTAGACTGTGAGTTATCTTTATGTTTGAGACATGGTGTTTAACTATGTCATTTTCTTTTATCTTTTATCGTGCCTTATAGTTGTTGTGATTAAGTTACATTGTGAGATTATTGTGAGATGTATATTGACCTCCTTATGGAGATGGATAGCATTGACAGTTGTTTGGTTATATAGTATTACTGTGACCTAGACAACGTTCTACCGTCGATGCTGCGGCGTAGGCTGGACGTACCCACGCTCTCGTGACCCTATACCGGGTGCGGGTCGTGACACATTTTTAGTGGTGGCCCATGCAGGTCCAGTTTCGCAAGTTATGCGATATCGTGGTAGTACGACAACCTAGTTGTACTGCTATGAGCCTGTGATAGGATATAGGAAACAGGATTTAGGATGAGAGTATGCTCAATCACACTAGGAAATTCTAAACTTTATATTGCTATTCTAATTGATTTCTTCCTTTAGCACTTTATTGTCCTTCCTTGATAATATCATATCTATCACCTTAATTGATTCTTTTGATCTGTATTCAGGATGCTGTCGAATACTAGATCCCTGGGAGTGGGAGCAGCAAATTCAGAGAGGACTGCCACCTCTCAACCTGACAAACAGATACCGGGAGATCCTCCTACATCTCCTGTTCGTGTGGGAGTGTCTGCAGCTAACGGGATTCCTCCTCCATCTATACAGAGGATTGCCCCAGCCATGACGGACAACCTTCCACCACCACCGACACCAATTTTCGGAGGAGTGCCCGCTGACGGGGCACAAATGTTCGCACTGATGCAGGGCATGCTAGAGGCCCAAAGAGTAACAGCAGAAGCTCAGCGTGTTCAAGCTGAGGCTCAGAGAGTGCAAGCAGAAGCACACCAGGCACAGACCGAACTGATGAGAGAAAGCATGGAGAATGCTCATCAGGTGGCTCTCCAGGCTGTGGAGAGAGTAGCACGACAACCGCAACATCAAGGTCAACAACAACAGAGGCCCGGTACCATAGTGGACTTTAAAAGGATGATGCCTCGAGAGTTCAAAGGCACAGAAGGAATACTATATGCTGATGAATGGTTAGAGGACATAGAGAGAAATTTGCGCTTATCATAAATTTCGGAGATTCTTCAGATAGAGGCCGCTGGCAGTCAGATGTTTGATATTGCACTGATGTGGTATCGTACAGAGCTGAGACTCGCCGCTGAAGGACTTACTTGGGAGGACTTTAATGAGCTCTTCAAAGAGAAATTCTTTCCTGACGTAGCCTTAGGAGCATTAGAAAGTCTGTTCCATGACTTAGTCCAAGGAGGCATGTCAGTCGACGAATATGCTGCAGAGTTTTATCGATTGAGTCGATTTGCGCCATCGATGATTCGAGATCCAGGAGACAGAGCACGAAAATTCAGAAAGAGATTAAATAGGGAGATCAAGTCTCGTACTTCGGGACGACGTACTGCTACATTTGAGGGTATTCTGATAGATGTCCAGATTGCCGAAGACGACTTGGACCTCAGGCCCAAGAGAGGACGCGACACATCTAGAGCAACAGGAGGTAACACAGGACCAGCCAAGCGCCCACACTTTCAACAACAACAACATAGGCCGTACCAGCAGCAACACCAGCAGCAGCACCAGCAACAGGCACCAGTTCGAGGACATGCTCAACAACAGCAACCACAAAGACATAATCAACTCGTTGCCCCATGTTCGTATTGCGGAAAGATGGGACATACAAGAGACATCTGCAGAAAAAGGTTGGGCACTTGCTTATCGTGTGGATCAGCAGCACATCAGCTGAGGGACTGCCCAGTTATTCAGACTCGCCAGGGAGGAGCAACAGCTCAGAGAGGACCAGCCAGAGCACCTATTATACCAGGAGGCCAGCAGAGAGGACCTCCACTTCCACCACAGCAGGAGAGGTTTGCTTAGCATCAGCAGCAGCAGAGAGGAGCACCACAACGACGAGCTTACGCCATGACCATTGAGGAGGCCGAGCCAGCTGGAGACGTGATTTCAGGTTCAGTTTTACTCGATTCTATTCCAACACTTGCATTATTTGATTCTGGCGCTTCCTATAGTTTTGTATCTGTATCTTATGCCCTTAAGCATCATTTAGAAATGGAACCATTAGTTAGGACTTGCAAGATCACGACAGGAGGAGGCATTATCCTAGTTCGTGATTGTTGCAAGGATCGGAGAGTGTCATTGAAAGGTCGAGAGTTGAGCGTGAGTTTACTCGTCATGCCACTTCTGAAATACGATATTGTACTCGGAATAGACTGTTTAAGTAAACACCATGCTTCTATAGATTGTCACGAAGGTAGAGTAGTATTTCGACCACCAGGAGAGCCAGAGTTTAAGATTGCCAGAGGAGCAGAGGAGCGGAGCAGAGGCACTTTTTGTGGAGCCAGGGTGGAAGAAGAAGAGTTACCGCATCCACTTATAGCGGAGTTCCTGGATGTATTTCCAGAGGAGTTGCCAGGGTTACCGCCAGACAGAGATGTTGAGTTCTCTATAGACTTGATACCAGGAGTGGAGCCTATTTCGCAACATGTCTATAGAGTTAACAACAACGAGTTGGTAGAACTGAAGAAACAAGTAGAGGAGCTGCAGGACAAAGGTTTTATTAGGTCCAGCTCATCGCCATGGGGAGCACCGGTATTATTCGTACCAAAGAAGGATGGCACGGTACGTATGTGTATCGATTATAGAGCCTTAAATAACCTCACTATCAAAAATAAATACCCGCTGCCGAGGATAGATGATCTTTTCGATCAATTGAGCGGAGCAAAGGTGTTTTCAAAAATAGACTTGAGGTCAGGCTATCACCAGGTGAAGGTGAAGAAAGAAGACATACTGAAGACCGCTTTTCGGACCAGATATGGCCAGTTTGAATTTATAGTAATGTCGTTTGGTTTAACCAATGCACCAACAGTATTTATGAACTTGATGAACAAGGTGTTCCACCAGTACCTTGACAAGTTCGTAGTGGTGTTTATTGACGGCATTCTAGTATATTCAAAAACTCCAGAAGAGCATGAAGAGCACATGAGGATAGTCTTAGAAAATCTCAGGAGAGAGAAGTTGTACTGGAAGCTTTCAAAGTGTGAGTTCTTTCTTGACAAGGTTGAATTTCTTGGACATATGGTAACGGGTGACGGAATTTCAGTTAACCCAAAGAAGATAAAGGCAGTGGAGTCATGGGCTACCCCTAGTACGGTAGCTGAAATCAGGAGCTTTCTCGGACTAGCAGGATACTACAGAAGATTTGAAATCAGGAGCTTTCTCACGACCTGGAGTTAGCGGCAGTTATCTTTGCCCTAAAACTATGGAAGCACTATCTGTACGGAGAGCGTGTGGAAATCTTCACAGACCACAAGAGCTTGAAGTACGTGTTTACACAGAAGGAGCTGAACATGAGACAGAGACGGTGGTTAAAATTGATGAAAGACTTCGATATCTTATTACAGTATCATCCAGGGAAGGTCAACGTAGTCGCCGATACCTTGAGCAGGTACCCAATGGCTATGTACTTGACTTCGGATAGACACTTATTAGCTGATCTTGAGAGCTTGGGAATTGAAGTATTAGTTCCAGGAGCTGAGATTTAGATGTGGGGACTGCAGATACAATCAGAGCTGATGGACAGAATTAGAGCCACACAGTATGATGATACGACTCTAAGGAATATTAGAGCACAAGTTCGGACAGGATTAATAGACGATTTCACTATTACGGATGATTGATCCTTACGACATGGCACGAGGATGTGTGTGGCAAGTGGAGAGCTGCGCGAAGAAGTTTTGTAGGAGGCACACCGCTTTTAGTACTCGATACATCCCGGAGCCAACAAGATGTATCAAGATTTGAGGGAGCATGTATGGTGGTATGGTATGAAGCCCGAAGTAGCACGCTTCGTATCCCGATATTTAGTGTGCCAACAGGTGAAAGCAGATCGACAGAGGCCAGGAGGATTGCTTCAACCTTTATCCATTCCAGAATGGAAGTGGGAGCACGTGACTATGGACTTCGTTTCGGGACTTCCTCGTTCTCCAGGAGGAAAGGATGCGATTTGGGTCATCGTGGATAGGTTGACCAAATCAGCCCACTTCTTACCTTTCAAAGTGGGTACATCGACGGAGAAGCTAGCGAAAATGTATGTACAGCAGATTGTCAGATTATATGGAGTTCCTGTGAGCATTGTCTCAGATAGGGATAGTCGTTTTACTTCCTATTTCTAGAGAAGTCTGCAGTCTAGCATGGGCACTCAGCTCAAGTTCAGTACCGCGTACCACCCTCAGACAGACGGCAGTCTGAAAGGACTATTTAGACTCTTAAAGACATGCTACGCACTTGCATTTTGGATCTCGGAGGTTCTTGGGAGGATCATCTACACTTGGTAGAGTTTGCTTACAACAACAGCTACCAGGCCAGCATTGAGATGACACCATTTGAGGCTTTATGTGGACGGAGGTGTTGTACCCCTTTATCTTGGGATGATGTTGGGGAAAGATCCTTGTTAGGACCAGAAATGGTCGTGGATGCAGCAGAAAAGGTAAAACTTATCAGAGACAGACTGCGAGTGGCACAGGACAGACAGCGGCATTGGGCCGATAGCCACCGTAGACCCCTAGAGTTTCAGGTATTGTTTTAATTTGTTTTGTTTGGTTTGTGATTGTTTTGTTTAGATTGCGTATTAAGATCATTGTTCTAGGTTGGCGATTTGGTGTTCTTACGGATTTCTCTGACACGGGGCACGATTCGTTTCGGCAGAGGAGGAAAGCTTAGTCCACGATACATCGGACCCTTCAGTGTTCTTGCAAGGGTCGGTGCAGTGGCCTATAGACTAGACTTGTCGCCTGCTCTAGATGGAGTGCATAACGTGTTCCACGTGTCGCAGCTGAGACGGTACGTGGCAGATCCTAGTCACGTATTAGATCACTCGGAGATCAAAATTAGACCGACACTAAGCTATCCTGAACAACCTGTAGAGATCTTGGATCGTAGAGAGAAGGTATTGCGGAACCAGACTATCCCCTTGGTTTGTGTTGCATGGAGAAATCACTCTCCAGGAGAATCAACTTGGGGGAGAGAGGACGAAATGTGCGAGCGGTATCCATATTTCTTCGATACTTGAGGTATAATTCATTAATTGATTGCTTGTTCTTGTGCTAGTTTATTTTAAATTTCGAGGACGAAATTCTTTAAGGGGGGTAGACTTGTCACCCCCACTTTTTAGATTAGGGATATTTTCGTCTTTTCATAATTAATGTGTAAATGAATTGCATGATAATAACTTATATATAAATAATGGTGATATTGTCTGATTGTTGTAATTTATCATGGCTTTGATAATTAGGACGTTACGCTAGCCCTTGACTTCCAACAGATTCACACCTTGACCTAAACGTGCCAGACCGTTGATTTATGCTTGTGTTCCACCGAAATTCAGTCCCTCGTACTTCTATTTAATTGTAGAACACCTTTTTGCATTAATTAAACAATAGATACAAGTTTGTGCAATTTTCTAATTATCGGCACTTTTGTGCAAAAGTACACTAAGGTGTCCGTCCCTTGGACACGATACACAAATAACCCATTGTTTCCTTTCATGAATATTTTTCCATAACTTTTAGGGATGCGTAATTTAACATCAAGCCCTTGGAACCATGGCCTCAAGACCCTTAAACCGATGCATCATGACCATTCATTTTAATTTATTCGAATCCTAACCATTGAAGTATCCATGAGAAGACTTTTTCCAAGGAATTGACCAAGTCAACCCTTCTAGGTCAAACCAAAGTCCCCTTATATATAAAAACTCTTTTCTTTTCACTTTTTGTTTTTCCTATTCCTAACTCAAGTACAGCCGACCCCCCTTTACATTACTATTCATCCTTTTCCTTTCCTTCTTCCCATCCGCCTCATCCCGACCACGTTCGCCAGCACCGCTGCTGACGCCGAAACCCTGCCGTTCGACGACGACCATCTGAAGTTGGAGAACCCGCTGCACCTAAGGTCCCCGCTGTATCTGAGCCACCGAGACCCACTGTGTCCACCTGCACGTCGATGGAGCCGCCGAGACCCGCTGCGTTCGCCTGAAGTCGAAGACCCGTTCGACGACCCGCTGCTGTCAAAGCCGAGCATCCCCGTTGCAGTCGGCCCGAGCACGCTACAGTCGATCTCGCGCCGGACTGGACACCTCCACGTCAAGTCCCGACTGTGCACCGTCACCGTGCACGACCGATCAGCTACGCCTCGTCGCCTCTACCCTGTCTACGCAAGCAGGTTCGACAGAAACCTAAACTCAAATGCGTACACATCCGTATATCATGCGTTAGTATGTGTAGGTATCGGTATATGCACGTATATACATATTTGCACACGTACAAGTATGTAGATATTATGCTCAACTAAGATATATATACGTGCACATATATATGTATTACAGATATCCCTAGTATAAATATATGTTATTATGCACACACAGAGTATAAGCTTTTGTTAGTATATCTATATAAAATATATACATATTGTAATGGTAACTAATGAATACTTATGAATATACATACGAACCGTATAATTCTCAATCAGCATAATACATACAAATATAGATATATATATGTGCATCGTATGAATTGAATTAAGTATGAACATATGAATATCTATTAATTGTGTAATTAATTAGTACTATGAGATACGTTAACCATAGTATTTACTATGTATATATGCACTAGATGTCTTGAATATGACCACGGATACCCCGTAGACACATCGACCTGTGACCCCCTAGCGTAGCCTGTTGAGATAATTATGCTGATTGTGTGCTAGAGTAATGTCTGATAAAGTATTGTATTATATGATATGTCTATAGGATTGTGGGATCACTCAGACGATACCTTGGAACCCGGACAGTGGTATTGCCAGCTAAGGACCCCGGGCGAGTACAGTCTCTGACAGTTTCTATGTCACCCCCACTTTTTGGATTAGGGGTATTTTCGTCTTTTCGTAATTAATGAGTAATGATTGCATGATAATCAATTTTAATTAATTTACGGTGACCTTAATTGATTGTGCACATTATCGTTATTCGATAATTAGGACGCTACGCTAGCTTTGTCTTCCACCCGATTCACACCCTTGCCCTAGATACGCCAGACCATTAATTAATGCTTGTGTCCCACATAAATCCAGCCTTTGTACTTCTATTTAATTGAAGAATGCCTCCTTGCATTTAATGTTAATCAAGCAAACAATAGACCTATTTCATGCAATTTTCGTAATTCATTAAACCATTCGAACCCTAGCCCATTGGAATATCTCCATAATAAGCCAAGGCCTTTTCTAGTATTGACCAAAGTCAACATATTCTAGGTCAAACCCATACCCTTGTATATATATATATCATCCTAGTTATTCTTTTCTTAAAACCTAAAAACCTAATACCCCAGCCGAACCCTTCTTCCCATCTTCCTATTCACCGCCGAAACCCGACGTGAGCTCGCCGGAGCCGAGCGGCCTGAGCAGACCACCACCCGACGGTCGACCTACCCCCGCAACTGAACGCCAAAGATGATCGGACCGCTGACCCCGAGCCGCCTGCGCTGCAGACCATACGACGTCGCAGACCGGACGACTCGCTGCAGACCGGACGATGCCGCAGAACTGACGATGCCGCAGACCGGACGACTCGCTGCAGACCGGACGACTCGCCTGCGCACGCAGGACGACCACTGACTCGTTGTTCCCGACAAGAGCAGCCTTTCGACTCGACGACGCCGCGACACGCACGTCTCATTCCCACGTCCAGGTTCGAGTCCCCTCTCGCGTACGTGTAACGCGTACATGCACACGCGTATTCTTCCTTGCTTGCATGCGTACAATTAGCTATGATAGTATACCCGTATCGTATGACGGTAGATTGGTGTGCTTGTATGTACGTATTTTATACCTACATGAATATAAACCTAATTAATATACATATGGTATCTCTCAATTAGTATAAATACATAAATCTACGTATTGTACACATCTCCCTAGCAAATGTTTAATATATATATATAGAGTATTAATTCTATTTAGAGTATATATATATACGTATGTCTATTATTTTGTAACTAATAGATATTATGAATAAGTTAGATCCTATTATGTACTATGTGTTATATATATTAGATGACTTGAATGTAACCCCGGATACCCCATAATTACATTGACCTGTGACCATGTAGTATGTTAGCAGACTGCCACATGTACACTGACGTACTGGCAAGACCGTACCATTGACTGTCTGTTATGCACAGTAACTACAGACGTGACCCCTAGCATAGTCTGTGAGATCATGATAATTGATTGTGTATTAGTGTAAAGTCTGATATAGTATTGTGTTTATGATATATCTATAGGACTGTTGGATCATTCAGACGGTACCTTGGAACCCGAATATTAGTATTGCCAGCTAAGGACCACAGGCGAGTACATTCTCTGACAGTTTCCATTATGTTGATTATCTCTATAATTCTTGTTGTATAGCGTACATGACTCTGACACTATTTTTTACACGAGTTGGCATCATTGAGACCTGTCACGAGGAGTCGTGATGGGAATCCATCGTGCTAGCAGGGGAAATGGGGAAATATTAGTAGTTTATGTGATCATACCCAACCTTACATGCAGCATTAGCTCACCCACATCTCACGTCGGTGCAGCCTTACCCTTACATGCCTCATCGCTATTACATTCTGGTTAGCCTGACCTGTTGGGGATGATCGCTAATCCATGTAATGAGTCATATAGTCCCAAGCCGATCACATGATATACTGATATTTCACACACTTAGATAGATGATTCTTGACATGTATCTTGATAGATTGATCTTGTATTTCCACATGTTCTAGTTGTTGTTCTTATACACACTTACATACCAGTTCTTTGTACTTGCGTACACTTGTAGTTCTATTCCTTGTCAGATGCATATTGATGATGATGTTCCAGTATTATTCCAGCATTTTTATTTCAGTATTTTCTATTTCCAGTTATTCATATCTGTCTTGTATTTCTTTACACTGTGTTATAGTTTTTGTCAATATATGTGGAACTGCTGTTAGAGGTGTATTTTCGTTCCAATCCTGACTGGATATTTTTTCCAGAAAATCTTGAGGATTTCTGTACCACGCACTATAGACCAGGTATAGATGCAGACTATGTACCAGAGATCCTAGAGGAGACCATGCTTCTAGATGAGACTTTGCCTACAGCTACCTAGATAGTATTTATTTTATGCTTGAGACTTATGGAGGTTATTTCAGTTTATGTTTAGACTCATGTTAAGTTTAATTGGAAACTTGTGTTGGACAGCTAGACTGTGAGTTATCTTTATGTTGAGACATGGTGATTAACTATGTTAGTTCCTTTTATCTTTTATCGTGCCTTATAGTTGTTGTGATTGAGTTACCTCGTGAGATTATTGTGAGATGGATATCATTGACAGGTGTTTAGCTATATAGTATTACTGTGACCTAGACAACGTTCTACCGTCGATGCTGCGGCGTAGGCTGGACGTACCCACGCTCTCGTGCCCCTATACTGGGTGCGGATCGTGACACATTTTTAGTGGTGGCCCACGCAGGTCTAGTTTCGCAAGTTATGCGATATCGTGGTAGTGCGACAACTTAGTTGTACTGCTGCAAGCCTGTGCTAGGATATAGGAAATAGGATCTAGGATGAGAATATGCTCAATCACACTAGGAAATTCTAAACTTCTTATTGCTATTCTAATGGATTGCTTCCTTTAGCACTTTAGTGTCCTTCCTTTATAATATCACATCTATCACCTTAATTGATTCTTTGATCTGTATTCAGGATGTCGCCGAATACTAGATCCATGAGAATGGGAGCAGCCAATTCAGAGAGGACTGCCACCTTTCAACTTGACGAACAGATACCTAGAGATTCTCCTACATCTCCTGTTCGTGTGAGAGTACCTGCAACTAACGGGATTCCTCTTCCACCTATACAGAGGATTGCCCCAGATATGACAGACAACCTTCTACCACCATCGACACCAATTTTTGGAGGAGTGCCCGCTGACGGGGCACAGATGTTCGCAGTGATGCAGGGCATACTAGAGGCCCAGAGAGTAACAGCAGAGGCTCAGCGTGTTCAAGCTGAGGCTCAGAGAATGCAAACAGAAGCACACCAGGCGCAGACCGAACTGATGAGAGAGAACATGGAGAATGCTCATCAGGTGACTCTCCAGGCTGTGGAGAGAGTAGCACGACAACCGCAACATCAAGGTCAACAACAACAGAGACCCGGTACCATAGTGGACTTTAAGAGGATGATGCCTCGAGAGTTCAAAGGCACAGAAGGAATACTATATGCTGACGAATGGTTAGAAGACATAGAGAGGAATCTGCGCTTATCACATATTCCAGAGATTCTTCAGATAGAGGCCGCTGGCAGCCAGATGTTTGATATCGCACTGACGTGGTATCGTACAGAGCCGAGACTCGCCGCTGAAGGACTTACTTGGGAGGACTTTAAGGAACTCTTCAAAGAGAAATTCTTTCCTGACGTAGCCTTGGGAGCATTAGAAAGCCAGTTTCATGACTTAGTCCAAGGAGGCATGTCAGTCGACGAATATGCTGCAGAGTTTTGTCGAATGAGTCGATTTGCGCCATCGATGGTTCGAGACCCAGGAGATAGAGCTCGAAAATTCAGGAAGGGATTGAATAGGGAGATCAAGTCTCGTACTTCGGGACGACGTACTGCTACATTTGAGAGTATTCTGATGGATGCCCAGATTGCCGAAGACGACTTGGACCTCAGGCCCAAGAGAGGATGCGATACATCTGTAGCAACAGGAGGTAACACAGGACCAGCCAAGAGCCCACACTTTCAACAATAATATAGGCCGTACCAGCAGCAACTCCAGCAACAACACCAGCAACAGGCACCAGTTCAAGGACATGCTCAACAACAGCAACCACAAAGACATAATCAACTCGTTGCCCCATGTTCATATTGCGAAAAGATAGGACATACAAGAGACATCTGCAGAAAAAGATTGGGCACTTGCTTATCGTGTGGATCAGCAGCACATCAGCTGAGGGACTGTCCAACTATTCAGACTCGCCAAGGAGAAGGAGCAGCTCAGAGAGGACCAGCCAGAGCACCTATTGCACCAGGAGGCCAGCAGAGAGGACCTCCACTTCCATCACAGCATGAGAGGTTTGCTCAGCAGCAGCAGCAGCAGCAACAGAGAGGAGCACCACAAGGACGAGCTTACGCCATGACCACTGAGGAGTCCGAGCCAGCTGGAGACGTGATTTCAGGTTCAGTTTTACTCGATTCTATTCCAGCACTTGCATTGTTTGATTCTGGCACTTCCCATAGTTTCGTATCTGTATCTTATGCCCTTAAGCATCATTTAGAAACGGAACCATTAGATAGGACTTGCAAGATCACGACAGAAGGAGGCATTATCCTAGTCCGTGATTATTGCAAGGATCGAAGAGTGTCATTGGGAGGCCGAGAGTTGAGCGTGAGTTTACTCGTCATGCTACTTTCAGAATACGATATTGTACTCGGAATGGACTGGCTGAGTAAACACCATGCTTCTATAGATTGTCGCGGAGGTAGAATAATATTTCGACCACCAGGAGAGCCAGAGTTTGAGATTGCCAGAGGAGCAGAGGAGCAGAGCAGAGGCACTTTTTGCGAAGCCAGGGTGGAAGAAGAAGAGTTACCGCATCCACTTATAGCGGAGTTCCTGGATATATTTTCAGAGGAGTTACCAGGTTTGCCGTCAGACAGAGACGTTGAGTTTTCTATAGACTAGGTACCAGGAGCAGAGCCTATTTCACAACATGTCTATAGAGTTAACAACAACGAATTGGTAGAACTAAAGAAACAAGTTGAGGAGCTGCAAGACAAAGGTTTTATTAGATCCAGTTCATCGCCATGGGGAGCACCGGTATTATTTGTACCAAAGAAGGATGGTACGGTACGTATGTGTATCGATTATAGAGCTTTGAATAACCTCACTATCAAAAATAAATACCCGCTACCGAGGATAGATGATCTTTTCGATCAATTGAGCGGAGCATAGGTGTTTTCAAAAATAGACTTGAGGTCAGGCTATCACCAGGTGAAAGTAAAGAAAGAAGACATACCGAAGACCGCCTTTCGAACCAGATATGGCCAGTTTGAATTTATAGTAATGCCGTTTGGTTTAACCAATGCACCAGCAGTATTTATGAACTTGATAAACAAGGTGTTCCACCAGTACCTCGACAAGTTCGTAGTGGTGTTTATTGACGACATTCTAGTATATTTAAAAACCCCAGAAGAACATGAAGAGCACTTGAGAATAGTCTTAGAGACTCTCAGGAGAGAGAAATTATACGGGAAGCTTTCAAAGTGTGAGTTCTTTCTTGAAAAGGTTAAATTTCTTGGACACATGGTAACGGGTGATGGAATTTCAGTTAACCCAAAGAAGATAGAGGCAGTGAAGTCATGGGCTACCCCCAGTACGGTAGCTAAAATCAGGAGCTTTCTCGGACTAGCAGGATACTACAGAAGATTTGTACAAGACTTCTCCAAGATTGCAGAGCCAATGACTAGGATGACCAAGAAGGATGTGGAATTTGTCTGGACAGAAGAATGTCAAGCCGCATTCGATGAGCTGAAGAGGAGATTGACGACAACACCAGTTTTGACGTTGCCATCAGGGACAGGTGGATTCACTATCTACAGTGATGCTTCAGGAAAAGGGTTGGGATGTGTTCTTCAACAACACGGGAAAGTAATTGCCTATACTTCAAGACAATTACGTCCTCATGAAAAGAACTACCCCACTCACGATTTGGAGTTAGCGGCAGTTATCTTTGCCCTAAAGCTGTGGAAGCACTATCTGTACGGAGAGCGTGTGGAGATCTTCACAGACCACAAGAGCTTAAAGTACGTGTTTACACAGAAAAAGCTGAATATGAGACAGAGAAGGTGGTTAGAATTGATGAAAGACTTTGATATCTCATTACAGTATCATCCAGGGAAAGTCAACGTAGTCGCGGATGCCTTGAGCAGGTACCCAATGGCTATGTGCTTGACTTCGGATAGACACTTATTAGCTGATCTTGAGAGCTTGGAAATTGAGGTATTAGTTCTAGGAGCTGAGATTCAGATGTGGGGACTGCAGATTCAATCAGATCTGATAGACAGAATTAGAGCTGTACAGTATGATGATGAGACTCTAAGGAATATTATGGCACAAGTTCAGGCAGGATTGATAGACGATTTCACTATTGCGGATGATGGATCCTTACGACATGGCACGAGGATGTGTGTGCCAAGCGGAGATCTACGCGAAGAAGTTTTACAGGAGGCACACCGCTCTCAGTACTCGATATATCCCGGAGCCAACAAGATGTATCGAGATTTGAGGAAGCATGTATGGTGGTATGGTATGAAGCACGAAGTAGCACGCTTCGTATCCCGATGTTTAGTGTGCCAACAGGTGAAAGCAGATCGACAGAGGCCAGGGGGATTGCTTCAACCTTTACCCATTCTAGAATGGAAGTGAGAGCACGTGACTATGGACTTCGTTTCAGGACTTCCTCGTTCTCCAGGAGAAAAAGACGCAATTTGGGTCATCGTGGATAGGTTGACCAAATCAGCCCACTTCTTACCTTTTAAAGTGGGTACTTCGACGGAGAAGCTAGCAGAGATGTACGTACAACAGATTGTCAGATTACATGGAGTTCCTGTGAGTATTGTCTCAGATCGGGATAGTCATTTCACTTTCCATTTCTGGAGGAGCCTGCAGTCTAGCTTGGGCACTCAGCTCAAGTTCAGTATCGTATATCACCCTCAGACAGACGGGCAGTCTGAAAGAACTATTCAGACTCTTGAAGATATGCTACGCACTTGCGTATTGGATCTCGGAGGTTCTTGGGAGGATCATCTACACTTGGTAGAGTTTGCCTACAATAACAGCTACCAGGCCAGCATTGAGATGTCACCATTCGAGGCCTTATATGGACGGAGGTGTCGTACCCCTTTATCTTGGGATGATGTTGGAGAAAGAACCTTGTTAGGACCAGAAATGGTCGTGGATGCAGCAGAAAAGGTAAAACTTATCAGAGACAGACTGCGAGTGGCGCAGGACAGACAGCGGCATTGGGCCTATAGCCACCGTAGATCCCTAGAGTTTCAGGTATTATTTTGATTTGTTTTGTTTGGTTTGTGATTGTTTTGTTTAGATTGCATGTTAAGATCGTTGTTCTAGGTTAGCGATTTAGTGTTCCTACGGATTTCTCCGACGCGGGGCACGATTCGTTTCGGCGGAGGAGAAAAGCTTAGCCCATGATACATCGGGCCCTTCAGTATTCTTGCAAGGGTCGGTACAGTGGCCTATAGACTTGACTTACCGCCTGCTCTAGATGGAGTGCATAACGTGTTCCACGTGTCACAGCTGAGACGGTACGTGGCAGATCCTAGTCAAGTATTAGATCACTCGGAGATCGAAGTTGGACCGACACTCAGCTATCCTAAACAACCGGTGGAGATCTTGGATCGTAGAGAGAAGATATTGCGGAACCAGACTATTCCCTTGGTTCATGTTGCATGAAGAAATCACTCTCCAGGAGAATCAACTTGGGAGAGAGAGGACGAAATGCGCGAGCGGTATCCATATCTCTTCGAGACTTGAGGTATAATTCATTAATTGATTGCTTGTTCTAGTGATAGTTATTTTAAATTTTGAGGATGAAATTCTTTAAGGAGGGTAGACTTGTCACCCCCCACTTTTTGGATTAGGGGTATTTTCGTCTTTTCGTAATTAATGAGTAATGATTGCATGATAATCAATTTTAATTAATTTACGGTGACCTTAATTGATTGTGCACGTTATCGTTAATCGATAATTAGGACGCTACGCTAGCTTTGTCTTCCACCCGATTCACACCCTTGCCCTAGATACGCCAGACCATTAATTAATGCTTTTGTCCCACGTAAATCCAGCCTTTGTACTTCTATTTAATTGAAGAATGCCTCCTTGCATTTAATGTTAATCAAGCAAACAATAGACCTATTTCATGCAATTTCCGTAATTCATTAAACCATTCGAACCCTAGCCCATTGGAATATCTCCATAATAAGCCAAGGCCTTTTCTAGTATTGACCAAAGTCAACATATTCTAGGTCAAACCCACACCCTTGTATATATATATATCATCCTAGCTATTCTTTTCTTAAAACCTAAAAACCTAATACCCCAGCCGAACCCTTCCTCCCATCTTCCTATTTACCGCGGAAACCCGACGTGAGCTCGCCGGAGCCGAGCGGCCTGAGCAGACCACCACCCGACGGTCGACCCCCCCCCCCCCCCCGCAACTGAACGCCGGAGACGATCGGACCGCTGACCCCGAGCCGCCTGCGTGCCATCGACTGAGAGCCGCCCGACTGCCCGCTCGAGTGCCGACACCGCCGACCGAGGTCCCCTTGCAGCCACACGACTCGCTGCAGACCATACGACGCCGCAGATCAGACGACTCGCTGCAGACCATACGACGCCGCAGACCGGACGACTCGCTGCAGACCGGACGACGCCGCAGACCGGACGATGTCGCAGACCAGATGACTCGCTGCAGACCGGACGACTCGCCTGCGCACGCCGGACGACCACTGACTCGCTGTACCCGACCGGAGCAGCCTTTCGACTCGATGATGCCGCGACACGCACATCTCATTCCCACATCCAGGTTCGAGTCCCCTCTGGCGTACGTGTAACGCGTACATGCACACGCGTATTCTTCCTTGCTTGCATGCGTACAATTAGCTATGATAGTATACCCGTATCGTATGACGGTAGATTGGTGTGCTTGTATGTATATATTTTATACCTACATGAATATAAACCTAATTAATATATATATATGGTATCTCTCAATTAGTATAAATACATAAATCTACGTATTGTACATATCTCCCTAGCAAATGTTTAATATATATATATAGAGTATTAATTCTATTTAGAGTATATATATATACGTATGTCTATTATTTTGTAACTAATGGATATTATGAATAAGTTAGATCATATTATGTACTATGTGTTATATATATTAGATGACTTGAATGTAATCCCGGATACCCCATAATTACATTGACCTGTGACCATGTAGTATGTTAGCAGACTGCCACATGTACACTGACGTACTGGCAAGACCGTACCATTGACTGTCTGTTATGCACAGCAACTACAGACGTGATCCCTAGCATAGTCTGTGAGATCATGATAATTGATTGTGTATTAGTGTAAAGTCTGATACAGTATTGTGTTTATGATATATCTATAGGACTGTTGGATCACTCAGACGGTACCTTGGAACCCGGATATTGGTATTGCCAGCTAAGGACCACAGGCGAGTACATTCTCTGACAGTTTCCATTATGTTGATTATCTCTATAATTCTTGTTGTATAGCGTACATGACTCTGACACTGTTCTTTACACGAGTTGGCATCATTGAGACTTGTCACGAGGAGTCGTGATGGGAATCCATCGTGCTAGCAGGGGAAACGGGGAAATATTAGTAGTTTATGTGATCATACCCAACCTTACATGCAGCATTAGCTCACCCACATCTCACGTCGGTGCAGCCTTACCCTTACATGCCTCATCGCTGTTACATTCTGGTTAGCCTGACCTGTTGGGGATGATCGTTAATCCATGTAATGAGTCATATAGTCCCAAGCCGATCACATGATATACTGATGTTTCACACACTTAGATAGATAATTCTTGACATGTATCTTGATAGATTGATCTTGTATTTCCACATGTTCTAGTTGTTGTTCTTATACACACTTATATACCAGTTCTTTGTACTTGCGTACACTTGTAGTTCTATTCCTTGTCAGATGCATATTGATGATGATGTTCCAGTATTATTCCAGCATTTTTATTCTAGTATTTCCTATTTCCAGTTATTCATATCTGTCTTATATTTCTTTACACTGTGTTATAGTTTTTGTCAATATATGTGGAACTGCTGTTAGAGGTGTATTTTCGTTCCAATCCTGACTGGATATTTTTTCCAGAGAATCTTGAGGATTTCTGTACCACGCACTACAGACCAGGTATAGATGCAGACTATGTACCAGAGATCCTAGAGGAGACCATGCTTCTAGATGAGACTTTGCCTACAGCTACCTAGATAGTATTTATTTTATGCTTGAGACTTATGGAGGTTATTTCAGTTTATGTTTAGACTCATGTTAAGTTTAATTGGGAACTTGTGTTGGACAGCTAGACTGTGAGTTATCTTTATGTTGAGACATGGTGATTAACTATGTTAGTTCCTTTTATCTTTTATCGTGCCTTATAGTTGTTGTGATTGAGTTACCTCGTAAGATTATTGTGAGATGGATATCATTGATAGGTGTTTAGCTATATAGTATTACTGTGACCTAGACAGCGTTCTACCGCCGATGCTGCGGCGTAGGCTGGACGTACCCACGCTCTCGTGCCCCTATACTGGGTGCGGGTCGTGACACATTTTTAGTGGTGGCCCACGCAGGTCTAGTTTCGCAAGTTATGCGATATCGTGGTAGTACGACAACTTAGTTGTACTGCTGCATGCCTGTGCTAGGATATAGGAAATATGATCTAGGATGAGAATATGCTCAATCACACTAGGAAATTCTGAACTTTTTATTGCTATTCTAATGGATTGCTTCCTTTAGCACTTTAGTGTCCTTCCTTGATAATATCACATCTATCACCTTAATTGATTCTTTGATCTGTATTCAGGATGTCGCCGAATACTAGATCCATGAGAATGGGAGCAGCCAATTCAGAGAGGACTGCCACCTCTCAACCTGACGAACAGATACCTGGAGATTCTTCTACATCTCCTGTTCGTGTAGGAGTACCTGCAACTAACGGGATTCCTCTTCCACCTATACAGAGGATTGCTCCAGCTATGACAGACAACCTTCCACCACCATCGACACCGATTTTTGGAGGAGTGCCCGCTGACGGGGCACAGATGTTCGCACTGATGCAGGGCATGCTAAAGGCCCAGAGAGTAACAGCAGAGGCTCAGCGTGTTCAAGCTGAGGCTCAGAGAATGCAAGCAGAAGCACACCAGGCGCAGACCGAACTGATGAGAGAGAACATAGAGAATGCTCATCAGGTGACTCTCCAGGCTGTGGAGAGAGTAGCACGACAACCGTAACATCAAGGTCAACAACAACAGAGGCCCGGTACCATAGTGGACTTTAAGAGGATGATGCCTCGAGAGTTCAAAGGCACAGAAGGAATACTATATGCTGACGAATGGTTAGAAGACATAGAGAGGAATCTGCGCTTAGCACAGATTCCAGAGATTCTTCAGATAGAGGCCGCTGGCAGCCAGATGTTTGATATCGCACTGACGTGGTATCGTACAGAGCCGAGACTCGCCGCTGAAGGACTTACTTGGGAGGACATTAAGGAACTCTTCAAAGAGAAATTCTTTTCTGACGTAGCCTTGGGAGCATTAGAAAGCCAGTTTCATGACTTAGTCCAAGGAGGCATGTCAGTCGACGAATATGCTGCAGAGTTTTGTCGATTGAGTCGATTTGCGCCATCGATGGTTCGAGACCCAGGAGATAGAGCTCGGAAATTCAGGAAGGGATTGAATAGGGAGATTAAGTCTCGTACTTCGGGACGATGTACTGCTACATTTGAGAGTATTCTGATGGATGTCCAGATTGGTACATCCTTACCCTTACATGCCTCATCGCTATTACATATGGTTAGCCTGACCTGTTAGGGATGATCGCTAATCAATGTAATGATTCATATAGTCCCAAGCCGATCACATGATATGCTGATGTTTCACACACTTAGTTAGATGATTCTTAACATGTATCTTGGTATATTGATCTTGCATTTCCACATGTTCTAGTTATTGATCTTGTACACACTTACATACCAGTTTATTGTTCCTGCGTGTACTTGTAGTTATATTCATTGCTAGATGTATATTGATGATGATGTTCCAGTATTTCTTATTACAGTATTTCCTTTATTCCAGTATTTCTTATTGCCAGTATTTCATATCTGTCTTGTATTTCTTTACACTGTGTTATAGCTTTTGTCAATATATGTGGAACTGCTATTAGAGGTGTATTTCGTTCCAATCCTGACTGGATATTTTTTCAGAGAATCTTGAGGATTTCTGTACCACGCACTACGGACCAGGTATAGATGCAGACTACGCACCAGAGATCCTAGAGGAGACTATGCCTCTAGATGAGACATTACCTGCAGCTATCTAGATAGTATTTATGATGCTTTGAGACTTATGGAGGTTATTTCAGTTTATGTTTAGACTCATATTAAGTTTAATTGGAGACTTGTGTTGGACAGCTAGACTGTGAGTTATCTTTATGTTTGAGATATTGTGTTTAACTATGTCATTTTCTTTTATCTTTTATCGTGCCTTATAGTTGTTGTGATTGAGTTACATTGTGAGATTATTGTGAGATGTATATTGACCTCCTTATGGAGATGGATAACATTGACAGGTGTTTGGTTATATAGTATTACTGTGACCTAGACAGCGTTCTACCGCCGATGCTGCGGCGTAGGCTGGGCGTACCCACGCTCTCGTGCCTCTATGTCGGGTGCGGGTCATGACAGAATTAAAGGAAAGTATTTAAAGGGACTAAAACTCGATTATGTTGTCAAGAAGTCTTTTCAAGTAGAATTTTAGTATCACATGTCATTTTGGAGATAACAGGACTTAAACACGTGTACTTGGAACAGTTTATGTTCCTAGAAACTCAGTCAGTTTTTCATTTTTGTGTCTCGATTACCGATCGATAAATGACACGATAAACTAAAATATTTAAACAGATTTCATGGAGGTCTTGTGGTCTTAACATAGGAGTTGATAGATTGTCATTTGGTTATGTGTGGAAGCAAAAAAAAAGATGGGAAGAAGGATACCATGAGCGAGTTTTCTGTGGGCTGCTACTCATCACGTTCGTGGGCGAAGTTTTGTAGCCTAGATCTGCTGCGTGTGGCGGTGTGGAGCGTCAGTAAAGGTCGCTTAGATAGGGTTGAGGGTGATGGTAGCGGTGGTGTTCTTTAGGGTTACGGTTAGGGTTAGTGTCTATATATAAGAAACAAGTCAAGGGGGGTCGCATTTCTGTGTACGCGTCCTGGGGTGTGCCAGCGGCTATGGGTCAGGTTTGGGTTTCGGGTTAGCAGGTTGGCGGGTAGGTTTAGAATATTTATTATTTAAATTAATAAAATAAATAAAATAATTATTAATTACCAACTAACCTTATATAAAAATTAGGGTGCTCACAAAATAACCCCTTAGAGATGTAGTGGTTATTTATTTAAAATAATTATGACTATTTATATAGTTAGCAGTATACCATTTCTAGGGTTACTCTCTTAGTAATAAAATAAAACTCATCTCTCTCTCTCTCTCTCTAACCATCACTTTTCAGGATATGGGTATTTATGTCATTGGTATTATATTATTAAATTTAATAATAATTGGTATAGTTGTTTATATATAATTAATTAATATAGAGGGTGGTGCATGATTAGCCCCTTACTTAGACTAGTTGCTAATGAACCCAACTAGACTTGTCATGAATAATAGGATAACCCATTCATTAAATTAGAACTTACATTAGTTAAGCCCCCTTTTCATTAATTAACCCTTCATGACATTAATGAGGGGAAAATAGGATATTTTACATGTACCTAACCCTATATAGGAGTGGCCGGCCCTATATAGGAGGAGGGAGCCCCCCTCTTCTTTATTAGTTGTTCATGAAGAACACTAGTTGAGTTCTCCCCCCCAAACATTCTTTTCTTCACCAAATTTCTCCAAATCAATCACAATTACTCTCATTTTTATCCCCAATGAGAGCTAGAATCTTGAAGGTTGCAAGAGCCTTGAGGAAGAGGAGTTTGGCTAGAAATTGGTATTCATTCCTCATTCTTATGCTCATTGAAGAAACTATATTGGGAATCCATCTCCCAATAGGTAAAAATTATATATATTTTTTGTTATTTCAGATTTTAATGGTAAAATAAACCCCTAAAAACTCTTCCTTGATTTAAGACTACCCACAGGAAGAAGAACTAGTTCCATATAAGGCCTATGGAGAAAGTTACAATAAATTTTATGTCCATTTGGAGAAAACTCCGAGGTGGCCCACCAATTGTTTGATGAAATACCCAATGGGTCATTCCTCACTATTTTATATTACTTATTGGTGTTTTAGATGTTTTATATTGATTTGGTTATGTTTGAGAGTAATTTGAGTAAGTGTCACATAAGTATCAAGGTGTGATACTCATGTTTGGCTTGATGCACACCAAGTGTTTGTTAGAATGGTATAAGTACATGTGAGTGTATAATTGAGTATTAGTTTATATATATTTGGTATATTATATTCATATATATGCCTAGAATCATATGAATGTATATATATACATATATGAATATTTAGTGATGAGGTGTGATTGTGTTGTGTTGTGTGGTTATGATTGTTGTAAAAGCAGTAGGGGGCTTGAATGAGTGAGATATGAGGACTGTCATAAGTGTCTAGTGTGTGTGTGCAAAGAAATTTCTTGTGTACAGTGTATCAGTGGGTATCCCAGGTTGTGTTGTATTTAAGAGAGGGAGAGGGATCAGTTGCAGGTTAAAAGAGGAACAACGTACTGCAAGGGCAAGAGCAAGTACAATGTGGACTCGAGAAGTGTGGGGAAGTTACAGCAGGAGCATGGCAAAGCAGCACCTATAGTGTAGGATATTCCATGTAGTTGGTGCATGCCTGGGTAAGAATTGCAGTGATCAGCAATGTGGGGCTCGGATAGGTGATGTTAAGTGCTAGGTGCAACAGAGGGTTGGGCTTTGCAAGGTCCTGCATGTATTTGGGGAGGTATCAATGTGATATAGATGCTTAAGTATGTAATTATGGTACTTGATGAAGGTGTGAGTATGGTGTTATTATGTGCACCATATGGGTGAAACTGTCACTGTGACAGTGTTGGTGATGTGAGTGATTAATAAGTGTGGGGGTTCACTGCAAATTATAGCACAAATGTGGGAGTGTCGAGTGTTAAATAGGAGACTTGAGTTTAAGGGGAAATTTGGTTCAGACTTGTGCACAGGAGTGCACAAGTATAGGGGCTCGGGTAAGCAGCAATCTAGATGGGGAGGTCAGTACAGGATTGGTTTTGGATGTTGGGTGTGTATCAAGAATTAGGAGTTGAGTATCATAGGAATTTGGTTGTGGTGTATCACTTAGGTTGTTTAGTTGTGGGTATTGAGGAGTATCTTTAGTGTGTGTTCAGAGATATAAAGGAATGCAATGAGGGATGAGACTCGGGTAACATGCAGTCCAGAGAACTTCAAGTTATTGTTGAGGGCTTGGATTGCAAGGAATTAGGAAGAGAGTTAGGCTCAGAAAAACAACAAGTGAAACAATACCAACAAGGTGAACAAAGGCAACAGTAACTAAGAAAAATTACTTGATGGTGCAAGCAAGTTGCAGTGGAGTTGGCACTGTTGTAAGGTATTTGAGTCACATCAAGTATGCAGTACACTATGTTGTGCAGCACAGATGACAAGGATCAAGGGAAATTTGGGTCAGTTAGTGATATACTAGGGGATGCATAAGTGGAAAATAGGTATCAGTGCACTGTGTGCACTGATTAGTATCAAGGCTCGTGTAAGTTTTCCCTGTGTGTGTAAGGTGTTAGGTCTGTATCAGTGGGGTTTGTCAGGTAAGGCAAGTAATATGGGCTAGAGTATTAGTTAAGTATTTATATAGGGTAAGAGTTAGGATATTAACTATATACCAAGGTATTACATCTAGTTTAGGGCGTGCTGCATACTTTCATGCAGGTGAGAGGTAGCGAACTAAGACGATTAGTTCTGTGGCTATTGCCGGTCTGGAACAAGTCAGATATAGGTGAGCGGAGTGAGACGACCGGGCAAACAAAGCCGTTTGTCCCTACCGGATTAGGAATGTGAAGGCCTTTCCTTCGAAAGGAGACCCATAAAAGCAACTGCTTTCGCACCAGGAGAAAAAGATCTGGAGGAACGATGCATCTTTGGAAGATATCTCGAGAAAAGGTTTTCGCACCTCGTATCTTAATATAGGCAGGTATCATTGTATTGGTAAGTTGATGATACATGTGAGGGTATCAAGTTATTAGATACCAAGGTTATGGGTATTGGGGTATCCATAATAAATAGGAATTGGTGTTGGGACACTAAGGTAAGGCATGGGTAAGTTAAGGTAATCGATACTATGTTAATATAATAAGTAGATAAGTTATATGTATAAGTGATGTTATTATATATGTGAGATAGCAATATAAATATAACTAGTTGTGATGCCTAGCACTGATTCCTAGTACCCACATGAGTTTTGACCTAGTTTTGACCTAGGTATAACCTAGTTTGACTATTTTGACCTAGAAAGCCAAATTTTAATCTTATTTAAGTTGATATTTGTCATGCTCCAGTCCCAAAATACCAAGGGAGTAGCCACGTGGCAATGGCCAGCAGCACAGCTCCAATGGACAACCCAATTTAATGGATCCGTTAGAGTGCACTTAAGCTGTAATAAGTATAAATACAAGTCAACATCATCTATCTCACTATAATTCTAATCTCATCCACAAACAACAATCATAATACAATATGATAGACCAGTCAAGATAATAGATAACAGAAAATAGTCCATCATCAAGTCCAAATAAGTAGTGTCTCGGGGAATAACCCGTCACAATAAATAAAAGAGGAATAATACCAAATATATATGTCCATAAGTCCAAGTCCAAATATAAAATAACACTAAGCATAAATAACGAAATAGATAACTGAGTACTCAGGAGAAATCCTCTGGCACAACATCGTCTTCTGGTGTAAGTACCGCTCCAACGTTAGCTCATGTCCCGTAAACATCAGGATAATCCTCCTCTGCTATACCTGGGGACATAATCTGGATCCAGGTCCTCAGGGGATATAGCAAGGTATAAGACTAACTCAAGCCAAAGTACAGTAAATAAATTAAGTGTACTTAGGGTATCTATCTAACATAATCCATATAAGTGAAATGCAATTGAGAACGTACTCGTCCGCTAAACCACCGGGTCCTGTATGCATGCATAGACACAATAGTAGCTAGTAGAAATAGTAGTAGTAGGTACGTATATGCCCCATCAAGGTACCTGCAGTACTTTAGGGCCCAAAATGCAAGCATTGGTAGCTAGTAGTGTGTGGTAGCCTAGCGGTACGGTAAATTCTTTCCAACCCCATGTATCTTATGTTTCATGTCCATGATACGCATGATAATCACTATCTATGTCTTATGTCCAGGTGTAAATAATATCATGTCAACTAGCACATGTCTCAAGTCCTGTCCTAAAATAGAAGCCAAAATCCTCGAATATCTCAAGTGAGACTTCTGTACATAAGAGTCGTGTACAGTATCCTAAGATAAATCGTGCAAGTAATGCACGTATAATGTATACGTCGATAATACAATCTCACAATACCAGATTTTTGCGTACGGAAGTCGGCACCCGAATATAACTCGGACACTAAGTATTGTCACGGTCCTAGGGTCATAATAAATTATATATATTAAAATATAAACTATAAACTGCAATTAAAATTAAGCACAATTTACTGAGACCAAGGCAAGGTACACTTGCCTGCTGCCTGTTGTTGCGCTATAGCAGATCCAAAGTCCACGTCCGATGGTGCTGCTACACCCACGTGCCCTGCCACCATTACTTAAATTAATTCTAATTCTACCATTATCTACTTTATGTAAAATATAAAGTCGCTACACGTACATCAACATAGTAGCATTCGTGCCAATAATTCTAACAATCGTATGGCTTTAGTTAACGTGCCAACAATCACGTACCATACTATTGTTTATAACGTTGTAAGGGCCTCGTATATTGATATACCACGCGTACGTATTGTCATGCCCCGGTCCCGTAAGGGCCGATCGTCCTCGCTTGGTCCCTACCGAACCGATCGTTCTAGCTTGGTCCCTACCGAACCGATCGTCCTCGTTTGGGCGCGATGCCGTGCAAGCCTTAGTTACGCTTGCACCAGGAAAAGTACCTGCACAAGACACAAATCAGACAAAATATATATATATATATATATATATATATATAAGCATGGAATGTAAATGCAGAGAATCAAAGTTGAACACATTTGATAGTAACACAAAATACTTTTTTTATTGAATACTTGAATATTTGGATTACAAGGTACTTGCTTGGCTGAGTTACAAAATATGACTTAGAAGGCTTACAACTCTTTTTATATTCCCAAAACTAGCCACAACGCCCATACATTATATCCTTTAAGTAGGACCAAAATCAAAACATCTAGCAAAAGAGGAGTTTGCCCACAAGAGAGGAAAGTTAAGGAAGCGGCACGAGCACGGTCCCTCTAGAAGGATGCGCTAACACCGATTCAAAATATTTGACAAGCTCTCGCTACCAGAACCTAGAGATTTGCCCACAAACGTGGGTCAGTACTATAACATGTACTGGTGAGCGACCGTGGCCAAACTCACCTAAAAATCGACACTAAGTAAGCATGTGAAGCTAGCATTATTAGGTGATCTTTCTAGTTGTCAAGTTTTTTTTTAATAATTCATGCAAGAAAATATAAACGATAGATAGACTATGCATATAATAAATCTTACCTACGGTCGAGCAGTTATCCCTGCAGTAGACACACAAGTTAGCAACAATTTGCATATATAAAGCTAACTTATGTATCAATCTTGGTATCAAATAATAGGTATTCAAGAAGGTAAATCTAGCATGTGACCTAACTATATGATGGACCATGAGTTGTCCCACTTGAAGGACAACAACACCCCCTAGATCCCGTGGGACCGGAATATCAGGGTGCTCTAACAAACTCCACCGGACCGACTGATTCCCAGTACCCCAATAATCGTTCGAGAGACTATTTGCCTTGTGCACAAGTTGTCCGAGACCAATGCATGACAAGCAAAATCTATCAGATAAAATTATTAGGATGCATTAAATATGAACAAGCATATCACTATATAATAGCCACATTCCCCTAGATCCCGTAGGACCGGAACATCAGGATGGGCTACTAGACCCTTCTCTTTCAATCTTTTACACGGGACACAAACACTAACCATAAAAGGTTCAATACACGATTTTGTGGCACAGCAAGTGAGTAAGAGACAGACATTAACTGAAGTAAAGTAGTAACTCTATTTATATTTGCATGCAGTTTATTTCTTTTAACATATCTTGTAGTGAATTTAACATTTACCATAAGGACAAACAATTCAAGTGAACTAGAGAGCATTTGTTAAGGCGTATGGACTGAAGGATTCATCGAAGGGCCTAAGCCACTCATAGATTGAATCAAAAGAGAGGATGGGGAAGCCTTATGCAATGGTCACTCCTTGGTTATGCGTCCTAAAATTGTAACAATACTTGGTTAGCATCCTTCGATCGCTTCCTCTTACGATTCAAAAAGAATGCGCAAGCGAGAAAAGCGAATCATGAAAACCAAGTCATCGAAATCAAGACAAAACATAAAGCAACACAAAATTAAGAAGCAAAACAACCAACGAAAACTCTTGGACTCATTTTAATAGAAGTCGTTCCATCAATTTGAAGGGTTCATTGTATTTTGTCCGTGTTGATTTGGCGGTAAGGTTTTTTCGAGACTCGATTCTCAACCGAGTCAAAGCAACAAGTGTTCATAAGTAACCCGCTAGGAGCAGGGCATTATACGTATAGGCCTTTATGTATGATTAAATAACGTATTCCTACACATTCGTAGGTAGGGTTCAATGTCGCAAAACGCTATACAACACTAACCGATTAATTAAACATGCATGGAACCACTTTATTTCAATAATTAACATCTTAAAATACGGAAATAATTAAGTTTAAAATTCTAAAATTTATTTTAATTATTAATAAAAAAATCATGCACACTTTTTATTCAAGTTTATGTGCATGTAATAAACTATACATAGTTACCACTACCATGCATGCACTCAACCCTTCCTTTGTTTATCAACTAAGCTACTTAATATATGTATTAATACATATATAATTCTGATTCTGATTATTATTATTATTCTAAAATTAAACTAACTATAGTGAATAACACATTTTTTATAGTTATGCATGCAATAAGTACGTACAAGTTCACCTATAGTAATCATACAACCTACCTATCAATTATTCATACTTTAAAACACTAAAATACACATTTTATATGTATAATATTCTGATTATTACACATATAATTCTAGAATTTAATATATGATTGTAAAAAAATCTTATTTTTAATATTATAACTGTTTGTGGTATTAAACGAAAGGAATGAAATTGTATTTCAATGACGGGGTTTATGCGAAACCCGTGCCCTTCTGTTTACAAACAAACTTGTACAATGTAATCCTATACGAGGATGTGGGAGTATAATTTATTTAATCTGGGTATAAATTGCTATAGGTGTCTGATCTGCGGTCGATCACTTTAGCCCTTGGACCACACGATGTTGAAGAAGTGCTGTGGAAGACAGGTAGCAGCTTCGAAGGTTGCAGAATAGGTTGGACGCACGAGGCCAAGGTCGTCGATCCCTGCTCTTTGCCTGCTCTCCGGGCTCTCTCCCTCTCTCTCTCTCTCTCTTTGGACGATAATTCTCTCCTGGATGATAATTCTTTTTTTTCCTCTCCTTTTCCCCATTGATAGGGGTCTCTATTTATAGAGTTTTGGTGACAGTGACCACTTCGTCGGTGTAAAAACTGAGGAGTGGAAAGTACAACACCCTTTTACACAACGGTTAAAGTAACCAATGCCTGCGTATGGATGATCTTTTGAATGAGCGTATGACGCGGGTCCAACTAAGGGAACACAACGCGTACTATTGCTATGAAGATCACGGCGTAAGAGCCACGCAGGTAGGTATCCCGTGTGTAGAAACGGTTGGCGTAGAAGCCAAATGACTGTCACCCTGGCACAGAGGCCAGATAGGCATAGAAGCCGAATAGGCGTAGAAGCCGGATAGGCGTAGAAGCCGGATAGGCATAGAAGCCGGAGAGGCGTTGAAGCCGGGTAGGCGCTGAAGCCGGGTAGGTGTAGGAGCCGGAGAGGCGTTGAAGCCGGATAGGCGTAGGAGCCGGAGAGGCATTGAGAGCCGAAGGGGCACAGGTCTTGAATGGGCGTAGAAGCCGCTGCGTACCGTGCCCGAGTGCTGACGGGGACGTCTTAGCCGGAATCACGGCTTTCGAAGATGTAATCAAATCTTCTACAGAGATTTGCCATCATCCTGTGCATTAAATGCGAAGACGTATTTCGAAGGTCTGCAGCCCTTCTGTGCATCCGTTGCAGAGACGTGCCTTGACTGAACCTGTCACCGCTCCGTGCAATTAGACGTAGAGACGTGCCTCGAGCCCCGTACGATGTGCAGCTTTTGACGTGGCAGGCGGTTTGTCTACTGCGGAGCATAAACCGGCTTATGCCTGCCTGTGTAAAATAATGCAGCGTATCCCTCTGTGCGAAAAAGAGCGGTTTATGCTGAGGGGACGTCAGTAAACGACGGTTCGGTGGTATCTTAACCCAATCCTCTGCATTAAATGCAGGGATCCGCCATCATACTGTGGTGTGCGTCCCGAGGGGTCTGTGCCTGTTTCCAGCAGTCGTCTGGGTCGCCGTACAGCACTTTTTGTCAGGAGTCAGAGGCCAGGTTCACTGCGTGACTTGACAGGTTCATTTCGGGGAAGACGAAGCGTTCCTCGTACGCTATTTTAACGCTGCTTTGAGAGCGGCTGAGTTTTTACGCCCTGGAGGCGATGGGGGGGGTCCCGTCTACGCCGAAGCGGTTTTGGACGCGCTGCACCCTTGAGCTCTTACGCCTGATGGCACTGAAGGCCTTTGTTTGCACTGTTCTGTATCAATACGCCGCGTAGCTTTTGCCAGCATATTTTTCATGCTTCTACAAGACCCCCTTCAAAGCTTTTAAAATCCTTTGGAATTTGAAACGCTTTGAATGAAGCATGAATGGCCCCTCGTGACTCGAAACATTTCTGAATGGAGCGTTGAAACAGTCGGTGCGGCCTTTATGGCGGATTTATTGGGGACCGTTTTGGATAAGCGGAAGGTCGCAGAGTGCAAAATCCTCAGCCTGCAGCGTCTGGGCGTAAAACACCGTTGAGCGCGAAGTCGTAGACTTGTGGTTCCTGAGCATGAAGTCGTAGGTTTGTCGCCTCTCGAGCGTAAAAGCTACCGAGCACAAAGGCATCCGGGCGAGAAAAACCATAGACTTATAGCTGCTTGAACGTAAAGTCGTAGAATCGTCGCTGTTGAGTGTAGAAAGCTCCTTTAGCGTAGGACTTGTGGATCTGTAGCTCCTGAAAAGAGAATTTCTTCGAGCGTGAAGTTCTGCGGATCTGTTGCTTCTGAGCGTAAACTGAGCGCCACCGATCGTGAGATCATCGATTTGGTATCTGCTGAGCGTAAAGCCGTAGGTTTGTCGCCTCTCGAGCGTAAAAGCTACCGAGCACAAAGGCATCCGGGCGAGAAAAACCATAGACTTGTAGCTTGCGAGCGTAAAATCGTAGATCTGTTGCTGTCGAGCGTAGAAAGTTCCTTTAGCGTAGAACTGCTGAACTGTCTTGCGCGAAGAATTTTTCGAATTCGCTGACTGTCCGTCTTTCGAGGGTAGTGGTTTGACGTAGCACCCAATCATATCCGACTATTAATGCGAGACTTGGTTAGGGCGAGAGTGGTATCAGAGGTAGTATGGACGTGATAAACTCTCGGTAAACTTCAGCAGGGCGCATCTATCCAGAGGTCATACGGACATGATAGAACGTGCTTTGGCCAAGTTTTGTAGGTAAAGTACTATCAGAGGTGAGATAGACGTGATAGGCTTTACTAGAGTTTACAGCTCAGATGTAATATGGACATAGCTGTTTTGTGGGCCTATTACTTGTTGCGTACCTAGGTGCAAGTAATAGGTTTGAGGACAAGCCCTGCTAGAGGTAATATGGACGTAGCAAATTTTGTGGACCTAACACCACTGGCGTACTTAGATTTAGTACGGGTGTTAAGTTGAAGTGACGATCGATATCAGAGGTGATAATCGATGGTCAGAATCTTGGAAAGCCTGTTCAGAGGTGATATGGACATGGCAGATTCTCCAAGGAAATACAGTTCAGAGGTGATATAGACATAACTGATTTGTGGGCCTATTACTTGTTGCGCACCTAAGTGCAAGCAATAGATTTGAGACAAGCCCTGCTAGAGGTAATATGGACGTAGCAGTTTTTGTGGACCTAACACCACTGGCGTACTTAGAGTTAAGTACGGGTGTTAAGTTGAGATGACAACCGATATCAGAGGTAATATGAACATGATAATCGATAGTCAGACCAGGATGGTTTGTTCAGAGGTAATATGAACATAACAAACTCAGCTGGGGATTACAGCTCAGAGGTAATATGAACATGGCTGATTTTGTGGACCCATCACTTTTTTGTGCACCTAAGTGCAAGCAATAGGTTTGAGACAAGCCCTGCTAGAGGTAATATAGACGTAGCAGTTTTTGTGGACTCAACACCACTGACGTACTTAGAGTTAAGTACGGGTGTTGAGTTGAGATGACAACCGATATCAGAGGTAATATGAATATGATAATCGATGGTCGGACCAGGATGGTTTGTTCAGAGGTAATATGAACATAACAAACTCAGCTGGGGGTTACAGCTCAGAGGTAATATGAACATGGCTGATTTTGTGGACCCATCACTTTTTGCGCACCTAAGTGCAAGCAATAGGTTTGAGACAAGCCCTGCTAGAGGTAATATGGACGTAGCAGTTTTTGTGGACTCAACACCACTGGCGTACTTAGAGTTAAGTACGGGTGTTAAGTTGAGATGACAACCGATATCAGAGGTAATATGAACATGATAATCGATGGTCGGACCAGGATGGTTTGTTCAGAGGTAATATGAACATAACAAACTCAGCTGGGGGTTACAGCTCAGAGGTAATATGAACATGGCTGATTTTGTGGACCCATCACTTTTTGCGTACCTAAGTGCAAGCAATAGGTTTGAGGACAAGCCCTGCTAGAGGTAATATGGACGTAGCAGTTTTTGTGGACTCAACACCACTGGCGTACTTAGAGTTAAGTACGGGTGTTAAGTTGAGATGACAACCGATATCAAAGGTAATATGAACATGATAATCGATGGTCGGACCAGGATGGTTTGTTCAGAGGTAATATGAACATAACAAACTCAGCTGGGGATTACAGCTCAGAGGTAATATGAACATGGCTGATTTTGTGGACCCATCACTTTTTGCGCACCTAAGTGCAAGCAATAGGTTTGAGGATAAGCCCTGCTAGAGGTAATATGGACGTAGCAGTTTTTGTGGACTCAACACCACTGGCGTACTTAGAGTTAAGTACGGGTGTTAAGTTGAGATGACAACCGATATCAGAGGTAATATGAACATGATAATCGATGGTCGGACCAGGATGGTTTGTTCAGAGGTAATATGAACATAACAAACTCAGCTGGGGGTTACAGCTCAAAGGTAATATGAACATGGCTGATTTTGTAGACCCATCACTTTTTGCGCACCTAAGTGCAAGCAATAGGTTTGAGGACAAGCCCTGCTAGAGGTAATATAGACGTAGCAGTTTTTGTGGACTCAACACCACTGGCGTACTTAGAGTTAAGTACGGGTGTTAAGTTGAGATGATAACCGATATCAGAGGTAATATGAACATGATAATCAATGGTCGGACCAGGATGGTTTGTTCAGAGGTAATATGAACATAACAAACTCAGCTGGGGATTACAGCTCAGAGATAATATGAACATGGCTGATTTTGTGGACCCATCACTTTTTGTGCACCTAAGTGCAAGCAATAGGTTTGAGACAAGCCCTGCTAGAGGTATTATGGACGTAGCAGTTTTTTGTGGACCTAACACCACTGGCGTACTTAGATTTAGTACGGGTGTTAAGTTGAAGTGACGATCGATATCAGAGATGATAATCGATGGTCAGAATCTTGGAAAGCCTGTTCAGAGGTGATATGGACATGGCAGATTCTCCAAGAAAATACAGTTCAGAGGTGATATGGACATGACTGATTTGTGGGCCTATTACTTGTTGCGCACCTAAGTGCAAGCAATAGGTTTGAGACAAGCCCTGCTAGAGGTAATATGGACGTAGCAGTTTTTGTGGACCTAACACCACTGGCGTACTTAGAGTTAAGTACCGGTGTTAAGTTGAGATGACAACCGATATCAGAGGTAATATGAACATGATAATCGATAGTCAGACCAGGATGGTTTGTTCAGAGGTAATATGAACATAACAAACTCAGCTGGGGATTACAGCTCAGAGGTAATATGAACATGGCTGATTTTGTGGACCCATCACTTTTTTGTGCACCTAAGTGCAAGCAATAGGTTTAAGAAAAGCCCTGCTAGAGGTAATATGGACTTAGCAGTTTTTGTGGACTCAACACCACTGGCGTACTTAGAGTTAAGTACGGGTGTTGAGTTGAGATGACAACCGATATCAGAGGTAATATGAACATGATAATCGATGGTCGGACCAGGATGGTTTATTCAGAGGTAATATGAATATAACAAACTCAGCTGGGGGTTACATCTCAGAGGTAATATGAACATGGCTGATTTTGTAGACCCATCACTTTTTGCGCACCTAAGTGCAAGCAATAGGTTTGAGACAAGCCCTGCTAGAGGTAATATGGACGTAGCAGTTTTTGTGGACTCAACACCACTGGCGTACTTAGAGTTAAGTACGTGTGTTGAGTTGAGATGACAACCGATATCAGAGGTAATATGAACATGATAATCGATGGTCGGACCAGGATGGTTTGTTCAGAGGTAATATGAATATAACAAACTCAGCTGGGGGTTACAGCTCAGAGGTAATATGAACATGCATGATTTTGTGGACCCATCACTTTTTGCGCACCTAAGTACAAGCAATAGGTTTGAGACAAGCCCTGCTAGAGGTAATATAGACGTAGCAATTTTTGTGGACTCAACACCACTGGCGTACTTAGAGTTAAGTACGGGTGTTGAGTTGAGATGACAACCGATATCAGAGGTAATATGAACATGATAATCGATGGTCGGACCAGGATGGTTTGTTCAGAGGTAATATGAACATAACAAACTCAGCTGGGGATTACAGCTCAGAGGTAATATGAACATGGCTGATTTTGTGGACCCATCACTTTTTGCGCACCTAAGTGCAAGCAATAGGTTTGAGGACAAGCCCTGCTAGAGGTAATATGGACGTAGCAGTTTTTGTGGACTCAACACCACTGGCGTACTTAGAGTTAAGTACGGGTGTTAAGTTGAGATGACAACCGATATCAGAGGTAATATGAACATGATAATCGATGGTCGGACCAGGATGGTTTATTCAGAGGTAATATGAACATAACAAACTCAGCTGGGGATTACAGCTCAGAGGTAATATGAACATGGCTGATTTTGTGGACCCATCACTTTTTGTGCACCTAAGTGCAAGCAATAGGTTTGAGACAAGCCCTGCTAGAGGTAATATGGACGTAGCAGTTTTTTGTGGACCTAACACCACTGGCGTACTTAGATTTAGTACGGGTGTTAAGTTGAAGTGACGATCGATATCAGAGGTGATAATCGATGGTCAGAATCTTGGAAAGCCTGTTCAGAAGTGATATGGACATGGCAGATTCTCCAAGGAAATACAGTTCAGAGGTGATATGGACATGACTGATTTGTGGGCCTATTACTTGTTGCGCACCTAAGTGCAAGCAATAGGTTTGAGACAAGCCCTGCTAGAGGTAATATGGACGTAGCAGTTTTTGTGGACCTAACACCACTGGCGTACTTAGAGTTAAGTACCGGTGTTAAGTTGAGATGACAACCGATATCAGAGGTAATATGAACATGATAATCGATAGTCAGACCAGGATGGTTTGTTCAGAGGTAATATGAACATAACAAACTCAGCTGGGGATTACAGCTCAGAGGTAATATGAACATGGCTGATTTTGTGGACCCATCACTTTTTTGTGCACCTAAGTGCAAGCAAAAGGTTTGAGACAAGCCCTGCTAGAGGTAATATGGACGTAGCAGTTTTTGTGGACTCAACACCACTGGCGTACTTAGAGTTAAGTACGGGTGTTGAGTTGAGATGACAACCGATATCAGAGGTAATATGAACATGATAATCGATGGTCGGACCAGGATGGTTTGTTCAGAGGTAATATGAATATAACAAACTCAGCTGGGGGTTACAGCTCAGAGGTAATATGAACATGGCTAATTTTGTGGACCCACCACTTTTTGCGCACCTAAGTGCAAGCAATAGGTTTGAGACAAGCCCTGCTAGAGGTAATATGGACGTAGCAGTTTTTGTGGACTCAATACCACTGGCGTACTTAGAGTTAAGTACGTGTGTTGAGTTGAGATGACAACCGATATCAGAGGTAATATGAACATGATAATCGATGGTCGGACCAGGATGGTTTGTTCAGAGGTAATATGAATATAACAAACTCAGCTGGGGGTTACAGCTCAGAGGTAATATGAACATGGCTGATTTTGTGGACCCATCACTTTTTGCGCACCTAAGTGCAAGCAATAGGTTTGAGACAAGCCCTGCTAGAGGTAATATAGACGTAGCAGTTTTTGTGGACTCAACACCACTGGCGTACTTAGAGTTAAGTACGGGTGTTGAGTTGAGATGACAACCGATATCAGAGGTAATATGAACATGATAATCGATGGTCGGACCAGGATGGTTTGTTCAGAGTTAATATGAACATAACAAACTCAGCTGGGGATTACAGCTCAGAGGTAATATGAACATGGCTGATTTTGTGGACCCATCACTTTTTGCGCACCTAAGTGCAAGCAATAGGTTTGAGACAAGCCCTGCTAGAGGTAATATGGACGTAGCAGTTTTTGTGGACTCAACACCACTGGCGTACTTAGAGTTAAGTACGGGTGTTAAGTTGAGATGACAACCGATATCAGAGGTAATATGAACATGATAATCGATGGTCGGACCAGGATGGTTTGTTCAGAGGTAATATGAACATAACAAACTCAGCTGGGGGTTACAGCTCAGAGGTAATATGAACATGGCTGATTTTGTGGACCCATCACTTTTTGCGCACCTAAGTGCAAGCAATAGGTTTGAGGACAAGCCCTGCTAGAGGTAATATAGACGTAGCAGTTTTTGTGGACTCAACACCACTGGCGTACTTAGAGTTAAGTACGGGTGTTAAGTTGAGATGACAACCGATATCAGAGGTAATATGAACATGATAATCGATGGTCGGACCAGGATGGTTTGTTCAGAGGTAATATGAACATAACAAACTCAGCTGGGGATTACAGCTCAGAGGTAATATGAACATGGCTGATTTTGTGGACCCATCACTTTTTGCGCACCTAAGTGCAAGCAATAGGTTTGAGGATAAGCCCTGCTAGAGGTAATATGGACGTAGCAGTTTTTGTGGACTCAACACCACTGGCGTACTTAGAGTTAAGTACGGGTGTTAAGTTGAGATGACAACCGATATCAGAGGTAATATGAACATGATAATCGATGGTCGGACCAGGATGGTTTGTTCAGAGGTAATATGAACATAACAAACTCAGCTGGGGGTTACAGCTCAGAGGTAATATGAACATGGCTGATTTTTTGGACCCATCACTTTTTGCGCACCTAAGTGCAAGCAATAGGTTTGAGGATAAGCCCTGCTAGAGGTAATATGGACGTAGCAGTTTTTGTGGACTCAACACCACTGGCGTACTTAGAGTTAAGTACGGGTGTTAAGTTGAGATGACAACCGATATCAGAGGTAATATGAACATGATAATCGATGGTCGGACCAGGATGGTTTGTTCAGAGGTAATATGAACATAACAAACTCAGCTGGGGATTACAGCTCAGAGGTAATATGAACATGGCTGATTTTGTGGACCCATCACTTTTTATGCACCTAAGTGCAAGCAATAGGTTTGAGACAAGCCCTGCTAGAGGTAATATGGACGTAGCAGTTTTTTGTGGACCTAACACCACTGGCGTACTTAGATTTAGTACGGGTGTTAAGTTGAAGTGACGATCGATATCAGAGGTGATAATCCATGGTCAGAATCTTGGAAAGCCTGTTCAGAGGTGATATGGACATGGCAGATTCTCCAAGGAAATACAGTTCAGAGGTGATATGGACATGACTGATTTGTGGGCCTATTACTTGTTGCGCACCTAAGTGCAAGCAATAGGTTTGAGACAAGCCCTGCTAGAGGTAATATGGACGTAGCCGTTTTTGTGGACCTAACACCACTGGCGTACTTAGAGTTAAGTACCGGTGTTAAGTTGAGATGACAACCGATATCAGAGGTAATATGAACATGATAATCGATAGTCAGACCAGGATGGTTTGTTCAGAGGTAATATGAACATAACAAACTCAGCTGGGGATTACAGCTCAGAGGTAATATGAACATGGCTGATTTTGTGGACCCATCACTTTTTTGCGCACCTAAGTGCAAGCAATAGGTTTGAGACAAGCCCTGCTAGAGGTAATATGGACGTAGCAGTTTTTGTGGACTCAACACCACTGGCGTACTTAGATTTAGTACGGGTGTTAAGTTGAAATCGATATCAGAGGTGATAATCGATGGTCAGAATCTTGGAAAGCCTGTTCAGAGGTGATATGGACATGGCAGATTCTCCAAGGAAATACAGTTCAGAGGTGATATGGACATGACTGATTTGTGGGCCTATTACTTGTTGCGCACCTAAGTGCAAGCAATAGGTTTGAGACAAGCCCTGCTAGAGGTAATATGGACGTAGCAGTTTTTGTGGACTCAACACCACTAGCGTACTTAGAGTTAAGTACGGGTGTTAAGTTGAGATGACAACCGATATCAGAGGTAATATGAACATGATAATCGATGGTCAGACCAGGATGGTTTGTTCAGAGGTAATATGAACATAACAAACTAAGATGGGGGTTACAGCTCAGAGGTAATATGAACATGGCTGATTTTGTGGACCCATCACTTTTTGCGCACCTAAGTGCAAGCAATAGGTTTGAGACAAGCCCTGCTATAGGTAATATGGACGTAACAGTTTTTTGGACTCAACACCACTGGCGTACTTAGAGTTAAGTACGGGTGTTAAGTTGAGATGGCAACCGATATCAGAGGTAATATGAACATGATAATCGATGGTCGAACCAGGATGGTTTGTTCAGAGGTAATATGAACATAACAAACTCAGCTGGGGGTTACAGCTCAGAGGTAATATGAACATGGCTGATTTTGTGGACCCATCACTTTTTGCGCACCTAAGTGCAAGCAATAGGTTTGAGGACAAGCCCTGCTAGAGGTAATATGGACGTAGCAATTTTTGTGGACTCAACACCACTGGCGTACTTAGAGTTAAGTACGGGTGTTAAGTTGAGATGACAACCGATATCAGAGGTAATATGAACATGATAATCGATGGTCGGACCAGGATGGTTTGTTCAGAGGTAATATGAACATAACAAACTCAGCTGGAGATTACAGCTCAGAGGTAATATGAACATGGCTGATTTTGTGGACCCATCACTTTTTGCGCACCTAAGTGCAAGCAATAGGTTTGAGACAAGCCCTGCTAGAGGTAATATGGACGTAGCAGTTTTTTGTGGACTCAACACCACTGGCGTACTTAGAGTTAAGTACGGGTGTTAAGTTGAGATGACAACCGATATCAGAGGTAATATGAACATGATAATCGATAGTCAGACCATCGTTTACAGATGCAGAGTGATGACCTTGGCATCGATCAACTCCTGGATTCTCTTTTTTAGTACATAGCATGACTTTGTAGGATGATGAATGTACCGATGAAAGAGACAATAATCTGGGTTATCAATTTTGCCAGCCCTCTCAGGGTATCTGATGTTGGGAAGCTGAAGTTTTTTTTCCTTCATCAACGTATTAAAGATTTTACTGATGTCATCTTCATTGAAGGAGAAAGTCCCTTTTGGCCTTCGGGCTCCTGATGCTTGAGTTCCATGGTCTTCTGGTAAGATCGTCATCGTTGCATCATCTTCATATTCTGAGAGAATTCTACCCCCAGCTTTGGACGTTGCTCGGTTTTGTCGAGGGAGACTACCCCCAGACTTGTCGTTGCACTTGCGGAGATCACAGCGTTCATCTGGTTCTCCGTAGAGGTCAGATGTTGTCTTGCGCATGGAGCATGATTTGTACTTCCATCTTGGCGCCGAGGCACCATCGGCAGTTCTGTCTGTACCGCGCAGAGCGGGAGGTAGATTTCTACGCGTAAAGCGCAGTGAAGGCTTCTGGGTTAGCGCTGAGGCTTCGCCCGAAGTTTTGTCTTTACCGCGCGTAGCGGGAGACTGTTTCCTACGCGTAAAGTGCAGTGGATTCTTCGGGATTAGCGCTAAGGCTTCGCCCGAAGTTTTGTCTGTACCGCGCGTAGCGGGAGACTGAATTTTATGTGCGGGGCACGGAGGGAGCGTCGCTACAACCTCGTTGGCCGAAGAGATCGGAGAGATCGGAGAGTCCGGAGAGATCGGAGAGATCGGAGAGTCCACAGGAATAGTAGAGGATGTCTTGGGCATCCACACATTGCGCAGCTTCCTGTTGTCCTGGACGGAGAGAGGGCGAGAGCTACCCCCAGCTCGAAGCATGTCTTCGTAGGCTGACTGGTCAAAATGAACGACCAGCGTCTTCTTCACGGTTCCCACGGATACCGTATCGTGTTGAGCAATTACTTCATCGTCAGAAGAGAAGGATGTCCCCAGCAGAGTCGCCATCTTGTTTGTGGTATTAAACGAAAGGAATGAAATTGTATTTCAATGACGGGGTTTATACGAAACCCGCACCCTTCTGTTTACAAACAAACTTGTACAATGTAATCCTATACGAGGATGTGGGAGTACAATTTATTTAATCTGGGTATAAATTGCTATAGGTGTCTGATCTGCGGTCGATCACTTTAGCCCTTGGACCACACGATGTTGAAGAAGTGCCATGGAAGACAGGTAGCAGCTTCGAAGGTTGCAGAAGAGGTTGGACGCACGAGGCCAAGGTCGTCGATCCCTGCTCTTTGCCTGCTCTCCGGTCTCTCTCCCTCTCTCTCTCTCTCCTTGGACGATAATTCTCTCCTGGATGATAATTCTTTTTTTTCCTCTCCTTTTCTCCATTGATAGGGGTCTCTATTTATAGAGTTTTGGTGACAGTGACCACTCCGTCGGTATAAAAACCGAGGAGTGGGAAGTACAACACCCTTTTACACAATGGTTAAAGTAACCAATGCCTGCGTATGGATGATCTTTTGAATGAGCGTATGACGCGGGTCCAACTAAGGGAACACAACGCGTACTATTGCTACGAAGATCACGGCGTAAGAGCCACACAGGTAGGTATCCCGTGTGTAGAAACGGTTGGCGTAGAAGCCAAATGACTGTCACCCTGGCACAGAGGCCAGATAGGCATAGAAGCCGAATAGGCGTAGAAGCCGGATAGGCGTAGAAGCCGGATAGGCATAAAAGCCGGGTAGGCGTTGAAGCCGGGTAGGCGTAGGAGCCGGAGAGACGTTGAAGCCAGATAGGCGTAGGAGCCGGAGAGGCGTTGAGAGCCGAAGGGGCACAGGTCTTGAATGGGCGTAGAAGCCGCTGCGTACCGTGCCCGAGTGCTGACGGGGACGTCTTAGCCGGAATCACGGCTTTCGAAGATGTAATCAAATCTTCTACAGAGATTTGCCATCATCCTGTGCATTAAATGCGAAGACGTGTTTCGAAGGTCTGCAGCCCTTCTGTGCATCCGTTGCAGAGACGTGCCTTGACTGAACCTGTCACCGCTCCGTGCAATTAGACGTAGAAACGTGCCTCGAGCCCCGTACTATGTGCAGCTTTTGACGTGGCAGGCGGTTTGTCTACTGCGGAGCGTAAACCGGCTTATGCCTGCCTGTGTAAAACAATGCAGCGTATCCCTCTGTGCGAAAAAGAGCAGTTTATGCTGAGGGGACGTCAGTAAACGACGGTTCGGTGGTATCTTAACCCAATCCTCTGCATTAAATGCAGGGATCCGCCATCATACTATGGTGTGCGTCCCGAGGGGTCTGTGCCTGTTTCCAGTAGTCGTCTGGGTCGTCGTGCAGCACTTTTTGTCAGGAGTCAAAGGCCAGGTTCACTGCGTGACTTGACAGGTTCATTTCGGGGAAGACGAAGCGTTCCTCGTACGCTATTTTAACGCTGCTTTGAGAGCGGCTGAGTTTTTACGCCCTGGAGGCGATGGGGGGGTCCCGTCTACGCCGAAGCGGTTTTGGACGCGCTGCACCCTTGAGCTCTTACGCCTGATGGCACTGAAGGCCTTTGTTTGCACTGCTCTGTATCAATACGCCGCGTAGCTTTTGCCAGCGTATTTTTCATGCTTCTACAATAACTTTAATACAATATTCCTACAATTGCACCATTACTAACCATGCAACTCCCATCTATTCTCTATACTTTTAACCCACAAAAATTACACATTTTAATATCTATAAAATTTGATTAATTATTAATATAAATATGAATTTAAAATAACTATGGTGCATCAACTCATTTTCAATAACACAACCCATTTTTTTTCATATGACAACTCAATATAAAGCATGCATGACTAGTTATCAAGTGGTATATGTTATCAAGGCATGGAAATGAGTATACATTGCTCTAATGCAATTTCTTAAAAGAAATCAAGAATGGATGTAGAAGGGATGAAGGTGATACCTATGAACTTAGTTGAGGTTGTAGGAAGTTCGGTGGAACTTCGGTCACAAGGGGTTGTGCACCACCTTAAGGAGCTCACTTAGCTCGAGGGGGACGACCTCAAGGTGGAGGAGATGGCTTCCCATGTCTGGATAGAGGGAGGTAGTTGTTGTAGGGGTGTAAGGCAGTGGGTTGCTTGGTGGTGGTCGACTTGCTCTCTATAGAGGGGGAGCTACTCTCGGTTGGAGGTCTTTACGGCCGATTTAAGGAGGTGGAAGAGATATGATGTGAGGGAGAAGAAAAGAAGAGGGAGAGGAGAGGTGGAGGTTTCGGTGGAGAAATGGAGGGGGTTGGATGCACAATGCATGGGGTGGGTTCTACTAGGACTTATTAGCTATTATTGGTCATGATTGCAAAGGGGAGGTAAAAAGTTGTATGTTACACCCTAAAAATCAAAGGTTCTTAGTAACCTCCCTTGAAAACTGACCCATACACTTCCTTGGGGCTGCGGTTGGTCCCCCCACCCTCTCCATTCATGTATGCACAAGGTTCATTTTAAGTTAAACTAGTCCAATATTTATACTATTTTGGATAAAAGCTGAATTTAAATTTAAATAATATAAAAATACGATTTGGTGTGGGGAAAATGCGTATGGTGTGTAGAATTATGGGGGATAGGTGTGTGGTGTTGTGTATAAGTTAGTCAAGTTAGTTTGAGGGTTCAAGTTGGGGGTTCGGGCTCTGTCAGGTGTAATTAATCAAAAAGGGTCATTTTTGACTAATTAAAATGCATGATATTTCTATATTATTTTTGGAGCCTACGAAAACTCAAATAAATATGATACTAATATTATATGCATAATTAGTCATGTTAGACTAGGGGTTATAAAAGTCAGTGTCAAAATTTTGGTTCATGTTGCTCATCTAAATTGACCGCAACGGAAAAGTGTCATATTTTGAGTCAAAAAAATATCACGATTGTTGTGCGACCAAAACGAAGTATAGGATTTCACAATTATGAGAGACATCCATGCCATAAACCTAATTTAGCTCGGCTAAGCCTATTATGCAAAGTTAGTTTGACGAAAAAACTAGTGTTGTACTCCGGACATTAGAACTACATTAAAGGGCTTCTAAATTCTAAAAATTTCTTTAATAATTTATAATTTATTTAATTAAATAATATAATTACTAAAATATTCTTATCTAAATTTTAGGGGGTTTACAATATTCTTTCATTACACCGAATAACATGTAAATTCATATATAGGTCTGTGTGACACCAGTTCGGACACCATTTTGTGTCATTTGCTCACGACCTCAGGCGAGTATATTCTATATTAGTTTTCAGTACTTGATAGTGTGTATAGCCCATGTTCTAGATCTGTTTTATTTGATTCTGACACAATGTTACACGGGCTGCTATTATATGGATCGAGTCAGGAGATATTATTTATTTGACGTGTGCATCCGGTACTCCTTACACATGCACTTTATCGTGTGCATCGCATATTCCTTGTGCTCGTATCTATTCGTGTGCTCCATGTGCTTATATTATATTCATGTGCGTACCGTGCCGTGACTAGATCCATGAATATTAGTTGGGGAGGGGGGGTAGGAGTTGGTTATGTGATCAAACATTTAGCATATTCGTATGTGTCACGTCCCAGTCCCAAATACGTAGGACTAGGAACACGTAAGCATGCCAGCCGCATGGATATGGCAACTCCAATATATGGAAACCATATCCATACGTACGTTGTAATATGAATATAAAATCCATAAGTGGTATAAAATATAATACAATTCACAGGGTAAAATCTAAAACTCATCCACCAAAATCATATAGAAATAAATAACCAGTATCTATGAAGCTAGATCTCAATAAGAAGTATCTAAGGATGATAGTTGGATGGAAACAAATCCACTACCAACTCGAATGTAAGAGCAAATATTAAAGTAAGTACAACACAACAACACCATATAAGAACACCATCTAGCAACCACGGGCTCGAAGAGAGGACATCCACGAAACATATATATATCCATCCAATCTGTGCTCCTGCAAATACTCAAGAATAGATACACCTGGCAGAGGACCAGGTCCTCAGAGGGACGTAACAAGATACAGAAAATACGAGCCAACTTGAATATAGTAAACATGCATATAATTTGAAAATAAATAAGTACGCTGTACAAGACAATCTATATGAATGCAAATGAGGACAACTTTTTGACGTATGGGCAAGGGTAGGCTACTCGATCTAATCCTCACAACCTCACGCTCGTCAGTGGACATCATCAGTCGACATACCGCGGGGGTAGCGACCATCGGACACGACCCACCATAGTGCGTGCTAGTGACTATGGTGTTACCAGAGTGGTTAAAAGCCCATACGCCTAATGATTGTCCTCTATGATACTAAGTGTCAAGTGTGTGTCAACATCTCTAATATATAGTAATGACTGAAAGGAACTACACATACAATAAATAAACAGAATGAAATAATTATACAGAAATATACTAAGCATGTAAAATACTGTAAACAACTTGGCAAGGTATCTTGCCTGGTAAGAAAACTGCAAGGTGTGCTGTCCAGAAGTTAAACGCACAGGATCAAAAGCTATGGCCGCAAAACAATATCTCCGGATACTGAAATAAATATCACCAACGTTCCCAGAATGAGCAAAATAACTAAAAAGCACATCCCTTTCGTCCAATTTGGACACAGGGGCAAAATGATAATTTTGGGCAAAAGTGGGGTCCACGTGTGGCTCACTTTGCACCGAAAAGTGTGCCGAGGGTAACAGTCTCTAAATGGGACAAACTATAGGTCAAAAAACTCTAAATGTCAATACAAACCCAATGGTATGTCCAAATGCGGATTTCGATGGGCCGAACACAATTTTGTCCAAAAAGTCAACTGTGGGGCCCGCCAATTGGCGATTTGGTCAACCATCTCAGAATTGCATAAAAATTGGGTCACAGGACCAGCGCGTTACCACGAGTCCAGTGGCACAAGTTTTGTCACAATCTGACAAGCGTGCACAAAATACGTGCGAGTTCTACAAAAGTTACGATACGGGATGTGTCCGCGGATACGGCCTGATTTCGGCGCGCACATGCGTCCGAATCAGTCTCCACAAATTTTTACGTGTCCGGTTATGCTGCGTGCACCGTTCGGTATACTTGGTACACGGCGGGGCGGTCCCGTTTGGCGGGGCGCGCTCCGTTTTCCAACTTTTAAAAATCTGAAAAAATAGGTTCGTGCAGTTTTGTAACGAATTTAACTATGTCCACAGCAACTAATAACATAGGGTTATTTAACAGAAAATAAACTAGGTCAAGTGTTCTACATGTATAAAAAAGAATCACCAAATTCGGATCTCTGTGGTGGGAGATACGAACTTGGCAATATGGGTGGTCACCGCAGTTTTCTGCGATCCCAGAATTGGGTCTGCTCCGTCCACTTTGGACGCTATTTTTTGCCTATGGGTACACGTTTTCCGAGGTTGGCTAAGACAAATATGGAAGAGGGTTAAGGGGTGAGCATACCGGTGATGACGGAACGGAGTTTGGTTGAGCGAGTCGACGGAAAACAATTCCGGAGCGAAGGTGCCTCGTGTGGGAATCCGCAGTGCGCGAGGTCGGAGTCGTCGGGATGGTTTGGATGGCTTGGCGGGGCTTCTCTGGCTGCGTTGACGGCTCTAGATGGAAAGAGGAGGTCTGGAAATTTAGGTTAGGATTTTTGAGATATATATATATATATATATATATATATATATATATATATATATATATATATATATATATATATATAATATAATAGGAAGAGAGAGAGGGATGTTTGGTTTAGGCCCGCGGGTTTTGGATGGAATAGGGGCGGTCCCTTTTGGTGCTGGCTGCTAAGGACATAAGGGGATGGGGTAGTGGTTTGCTAGAAAGTTGCTAAGGTTGCTTGCTTAGGAATGGGAATTTTTGCTGGAGTTTGCTTTATAAGTTGCTTTAAGAATTAGTAGTTGCTTTAAGTATTAGTATATTATTACTACTTATTAATTATTTCTTTTCTTTCATTTTCTTTTCCTTTCTTTTTAAATATATATATATATACATATATATATTTGTATATATATATATATATATACACATAAGAAAATTTATAGATTAGGATAATGCACACCGTAAGGCTAGCAACTGCTCAAGGGGTCTCCTACATGAAATAAATTTCGAAAAATTCTTGTTGGTCCCATAAATCCTCTAAGTGCCCGAACACCTTAAATAAAAATTATTAAAAATCTATTTCCCCTATTTAGCCCCTAATTACTACAATTTAATTTAATAATTAATAAATAAAAGGTATATACGATTTTCTAGGAAGGGGGTTTTACAGTGTGCATGCCAATTATACGATACATGTATAACTGAGTTACCATAGTATAGACTTGTGCAACCCAAACCGATCACATAATGAACTTGTACTCTAAATCACTTAGATAGTATCACCAGTTATTTTGCCTACAGTTCACACAATATTGCTTATATTTATTTTCAGTTGTCCTTCGTATTTATCTACTTATTCCAGTTATATTTTCATTCATAGTACCTGTGCATCTTGTATTATTTTCTATTGCTGTTATATATTCTCTATCATGTATATGAAATTTTTTTCAGAGTATTGTATTTTGCTCCAATTCTGACTGGATATATTTTTTCAAACGGCTATTTAGAGGATTGGCGTCCTACCTACTACGGCCGACAGGACGGAGAGCTAGCTGAGGTAGCACCCTTAGCCCAGGACGATCCGACACCAGTTGTCGAGAAGACACCTAGCTATAGCAGACCCTTAGATAGTATTTATTATACTGGATATGTCTCCAACATTAGACTATGGCATGTTGATTACATTGGGACCATTTATGTTATTGTTAGACTCTAGACTTGTTATTGATATGACTTGTGATTTCTCTTCTGTTTATGATATCGTGCCATTATCTTTATATAGTTTGGTGATTGAGTATTGATGCTATGTATTTATCTTGTCCTCCTTATAGAGTTGAGTTACCATTGACAGGTTGTATATATATCTTGCGTGATATTCTTAGATAGTATTATGTACCTTTACAACGTTCTACCGCCGATGTTGCAGCATAGGTTGGACGTACCTATGACTCATGCCCAATTTCTGGTACGGATCGTGACTCTCTCTCTCTCTCTCTCTCTCTCTCTCTCTCTCTCTCTCTCCATATAGTCTAGAATTTTATACTAGAATACGTTATTATTACGTACCTTTACTACGTGAAGGCTCACGATCTGCTAGCATACTCGAACGAAATGAGTAAGTAGTTCTCAATTTTTTTAAGATATGGTTATTCTTCTTCTCAATCCACAATAACATTGTTATTAGCAGGCACAAAATTCTTCGTGAACTAATCTGGCCGCCTACGACAGCAAAATCATTCCTGACAACACATAAAAACTTTCGAGAACTAACATGGCCGTCTTTAGAAGCAAAGTCATTCATTGCGACATACAAAGTTTGTCAAAAACTAATGTGGCCGTATATGGTAATAGAGTTCTTCCTCTATTTTGGCACACAAAGTTCCTCAGAAATGAACGTGGTCACCTATGGCAGCAAAGTTGTTTAGGGACACAAAGTTCATCGGGAACTAAAGTTGCCTTTTATGAAAGCAAAATTGTTCCTCATGGTACATAAAGTTGTTGGTGTTTTTGCCTTTAGACTAGTAGAGATAGTCCCACATTGGCTACTAACATGACACGCACCCAAAATAATGGCACGAGTACGTGGGTACGTCCAGCCTACGCTGCTGCATCGACGGTAGAACAATATCTAGGTCAACAATACAATCTATCACATCTCATGAATATATATAACCTGTCAATGATATTGCAACTCCATAAGGAGAACAAGATAAATATAGAAATAATGTCCAAACCAATACTCAATCACAATAAAACTAGAGGAAGATAATGACACGATGTCAAATAGAAGAATGGAATCATAAAGTCATAACTACAACCAAATCCAAGTCTAAATAGTCTATCAACAAAACACAATAAATCTCAAATACATATAACATGCCAAATGTCTAATCTGGAGATCCAGTACATAAACTAGTAAATAAAACTAAGATATCTAGTGACACCGGCTAGTCCTTCCGGTAATCACTTCTAAACTAAAGGTTCCAAAGTCACAACTGCTACTTCATGTGGTCCGTAGTGAGTTGGACACCAATCCTCCAAATAATCGTTTGAAAAATATATTCAGTCAGGATTGCAGAAAAGTACAACCCAATAGCAGTTCCAATTAATTGACAAAGACTATAAAATAGTAAATATATAGTACAATATAAGATGAGAATAAATAACTGAATTATAACTGACAATATCAATATGGAAAATGGATAAACACAACTATGTGGCAGAGAAATAAATAGACAGAGCAATAGAGAATATCTCATTGAAAATGAAATAGACAGAAAGAAACTATAGTAACTGTCACGACCCAATTCCGTAGAATCACTTGAGGCGTCCCCCGAATCGTGACCGCCGTGCGGGCCTGGAGTTGCGCCCGCACAAGGCTTTAATGATTTGCATAGCAAGCACATATTCAGAGTACGTAGATAAATTGAAACACAGATTTGAAACATAAAAAAGTTCTCTTTATTGATAATGAACATCTATTACAAACTCTTGAACGAGTCAGCTAATATGCCGAACGGCTTACAAAAGGGTTGACTCAAAATGAGATAGCAGTCCTGTACATTACATCCTTTTATAAACTCAAAATGATAAGGACCTCCAGGCTGGAGGACGGCTTTGCCACGGAGCTGCATTTGTGTATGAAGAGTTGCAGCTTCGGACTTCAAAAGGCTTCAAGGGGCACGATGAAGGTGCGCCAACAGTTGGACTGGATCGGGTAGACGACTTCGGCTCCTCGCTCGGTTTGCCTTGGTGCGGAGAACCTGTTTCAACGAGGGTCAGCATATCGAAACATGCTGGTGAAGGCGAGCTAGCCTGACTATACCAATCAACACATTGTTTAGTGAAGCATGCATATTTGTGGGTTTCTATCTTGCCTTAGTTCATTTACAAGTAAGCAGCATATTGAATTTACTGAAATGAACGTGCCACCGTTAGGTGGGTTTTACCTGACCGTCTGAATTACCTGCACAATACTTACCATGCCTTCCCTGAAACGAAGACACAAGTTAGTATGCAACAGGTTTAAATATACAATGGATCACTGGCGTTTGCCATAAAGGACACTAGTCATAGATGAGAATAGGTTGCAGCGAAAGTACGGTGGGTGCTACAAGCCATTTCGTCTAGTACAGTTGACTATATAGTAGGGTTCCGTCCGGACCGAATCGGTGCCAGTGCCCCAGCGACCGTCCGCAGAAACCAGTTACCTTGTGCACAAGTTGTCCGTGATCGAACAGTACGTTTGCTAAGTTAACAGTTCATGCAGTTGAGGCAAACAGTAGTACGGGACAGTCGATATTGCATGATTTATTTAACATAGCCTCTATGAACAGTTTAGCGCATACAAGGTGTTCCATACTTAGCACAATTTATAGAACAGTTATGAACGAACTAGCATACAGTATGATAACAGTTCACATATTTGATTGACAAGCATAAGAACCAAGTCTATTCTCTTTTATCTTGGTTTCTTTTATTATTACTTGGTATCGTTTGATCGGGGCGAAGGAGTGAAGCTTGAAAGCAGGGCTAGCTAATCGGGTTGGTAGCCACTCACTTAGATTTTGGAAAGAAGAAGGAAAGAGGCGCTTCACGACTACGCTCGCAAGCCGCCTACTGTTCGTTCACCTGCACACGAACAGCTCGATTAATACTTCTTCCTCTCTTTCCAAGTCTCGGAATAGAAGTGCAAGTCAATGAACGAAAATAATGAAAACCATCGAAACCGTTCAAGGAAAATAAACAAATTCCAAAACCAACTCAAAGTACGAAAGCAACAAGCGACATCGAAAACCGAGGCAATAAAAGATAGCAGCGGAGAGGTCCCTCCTGACTCTGCCGCTAAGTCGATCCTTGGGGCGCAGTCCACTGAATATGGGAATCGATTCCGAAGAAACAAATCCATAACGAGGACGAGTTCTTAATTCAATCTATCCCGATCGAACGATACCGTCTTGTGTTTCTTAGCCGCGCTCTCCGCACCGAAAGAACGGGGCGCTACAGTAACTATGTTCTTTGAAGTATTAGTGTTGACATGTGATTGGCTTGGGAACTTGCACAATACTATAGGGCCTGGCTAATCATAAGTGAGGTATATGATTAACACTTACAGTACTTTCTCTTGCAGAGTAAGGGTATGATCACACATCTCTCTAGTACTTCTCCACCCCCAACTAGTATAGTGGATCCAAAATATGACACGTTCCACAAGAATAACTTGTACTGTAAGGATAACTTGTACAGTAAGCAGAAAAATTAATATCTCATAACGGGGATCCATACTATACCAATGTTATTTGGTGTATTTACTATAATTCATGAAAAGCAACATCTCTTGATAGTTTTTATTATTTTATATTATACCAATACATGAAAAGTATTAGAATTATTTGATATTATTTGGTGTATTTGATATTATTTGATATTATACCAATGTCATTTATTATTTGATAGTATTTGATCCATACTATACCAATCGTGACATACTATACCAATACATGAAAAGCAAGATCTCTTGTACCATTGTGTCAATAATCAAGTAGAACATCATTAAATACATGAATTATAGTAAATATCAAATAATGAAAACTATCAGAGAATGTACTCGCCTGAGGTCCTGAGCTGACAATACAAATTTGTGTCTGGACTGGAGTCAAAATGATCTAATATGAAGTATCAATGTCATTTGGTGTATTGGAATGATAATCATGCTTAAATAAGTTAAATATGATTTCTAGGTCCAATCTAGGCCATACTAGTTGTCACACTCGATCCCAGATTTACTATTTCTTGAATTTCTAGAATTTAATTTTTTCTGACAATGTATTCCTGCTGTATTTCATATGTTGGTTCCTGTCATTTATTATTATTTTATTTTTGTTATTGAAAAAAGACTACCGAGACCAGTAGAATACCTATTGGCATTGCCATAGACCCGGTTTAGGACCCGCATGTAGAATGGACCCTTGGTTCGATTTATTTTGGGTGAACCCATGACTAAACCCTTTTTCCCCCCTTAGTATATATATATGAGCTTTTCTCTCTCTCTCTTCTCTTTCTTCTTCTTCATTTTTCTCCTTCCTCCTCTCCCTCAAGTCCCCCCAAAACCCTAACCCTAGAAGAAATATTGCTGCGACTTGGACAATGGGAGGTAGAGGCTAGGAGCCACCCACGGCAAGTACATCTTGTCTAATGGTGAAATCTTAAAATTTTAAATTTTTATATATGTTGTTGTTTAAAAAAAAGTATTTGATAAAAAATATTCTCCTAAAGTTGCTGATCATGTTTAGTTCTTAGAGTTTTGGATTTTTATGTGTAGATTTTTATAGATCTAGATTTCAAGTTTAGAATTTTTATGTGTTCTATGAATTTTTCTTGGATTTGATCTATTAAAACTCAATATTTTTGAAAACTGGTTATTCCTTATATTAGAGTACTTTATTTCGAGCATTTTGGCTTTTGATTTACTTGATTTGGAGTTAAAATAGTTTTTATGAAGGAAACATTTTTTTGATTTTTTTTGGAGTTTCGGCCATGGCCAAACTTGCTGTTGGAGAAGACGAAGTCTTCATGCGGCCAGCGAGCCATGCGGTCGAGAGTACCATGCGGCCCGAGAGAGCTATGCGGCTTGAACTCTTGCCGCATGCTGACAGCATGCGTCCATCTTGTTGGACGCGTGACTGCCTATTCATCCATACTCGTTGAACGAATAAAAATTTGCTAAATCCAAAAGTAAATCCATGCGGCCAGTGAGTGCATGTGGCCAGAGAGTCCATGCGGTCAGTGAGTGCATGAGGCCAGAGAGTTCATGCGGCCAGTAGGCGTATACGGCTAAGAATTCTTGTGTGTATTTTGTGTTCCCTGTTGATTAGTAATTTCTTTTTTAGTAATTATTGTTGTGTGCTTCCTTATGTTGATGCAAGTTTATGATACCTGACAAGTTTTGCATATGAGTTCACAAGACAAGTTTATGTACAAGTTCACCATCCTCACGATACCATAGAAATATTTGTGTATGAAAATCTATTGCATTTGGTATAGGACAATCAAGTGTGAGCATTGTCCAATGTATTGCGTTTTGCGAATACGATAACTCATGAAAAGCTTGTACTCGCTATTCATTCGCTATTCATCATCTTAGGGAGTTCTCAAGTATCCACGACTCGAGAACTTGAAATAATTTAGTAATGATTAGACAAGATAAGATTTACCTAGAGTATTTTTTGGAGAAAAGAATATTGCGCTACCGGCTATCCTGATCCCCAAGGGCCCCATACGGTATGGATAACCCTGCTAGGCAAGGGCTCCATGACTGACCAAGTTTACGTGTGTTATGGCACTTACAAGACAAGTTTATATACAAGTTTATGTTCGTAAGGAAAGCTCATGATTACAAGTTCAAGATTATGCTTTTAAGTTCAATTTCTATTTGTAATAAGTAACAAGTTATGTTGTTTTATGGTTGAGTATGCATTTAATTTACTAGACAAACATATCCTTGGCCATCCGGGTTAACTGTAGTGCTGGTGGTAGCAATATTCTTAGCAATACATTTCTAGTAATTAGGGCTTGCGATAACCCTAGTTAATTAACTATAGCAATCCGTAGGTATGTTTGGCCATGAATTGGATGTTTGTTAATCGTATAGCTCGCTCTTTTAGTTTTATTTTCTTCCGACGCGTGGTTAGGGTATTAAGTTCTGCTCGGGTGAAGGTCTGCAACCCTGGTCCTTGTTTGGTTTAAGGGTTTTGGCCCCGATCCAGAGTAGTTTCTATGCTCTTTTGCCTCTCGTCGTCTTACTTTCAATTCTGCACTTATTATCAGTTCTTCCAGTAATATTCTTGAGACAAGTACGTTGGTACCGTACCAGTCTCGATCTGCTTTTATTTCTTATATGTCTCTTTTGTTTATGTTGTGATATGTTTGGCCTATCACCTCGAGCTCCTTTGTGGTACTTGTTGCTTGGGGTTCTGACCCCACTGGCTTTGCATGGCCAGGTTATCCTAAAGAGAACTAGGATCCTTCGCGCTTCCAGCAAGATGGCTCGTACTCGTAGGACTGCAGTCGAAGCTCACGAGTGAGTTTTCCTTCTTTCATCCCTCATCTTGATTACTTTATTTTGTGGTATTTAGCAAGAGGCAGAGTTAGCTCCTTATATTTTTGAGACTTCGGTCATCATGAAGTATATATTAGACCATGGCTGGTATATTTAACTTTGCTAGTGCAGCATTTTGTATTCACTAGCTTCATGATCATAGGTGACATGTAATTTGGGACGCTTTTTTACTTTCATGTATGATATACTCTTGTACTTATATTGTTGGATTGAGATAATAGGATTTGTCGACCTTAGGATTGACGTCATAGCATGCTAGAGTTCATCCATTTGTCTTCTAGACAACCTTAACACATTACGGCTTACTTCGATATTCTGTAAGGAGCAGTTGGCCATGTCAGTCCCCGTATTTATCTAGTATTCAGGGAGCGGGGCATGATAAGGTTTTATTGGTGTCCCACGCATGTCTGTTTTTCAGACTTGTGGGAGGACTCATCTTGTTAGAATCTCAATCCTCTATAATCTTCAATTGAACTCCACTTGCAACATGCACTTCTCGCTTTCCTTGAAATTCAGACTTGTTTGACATTATTGTTCCATTCTTGTCCCTTATTGATATTCTTGTGTCCTTATCCTTCAGGGATATCCTACCTGCTCCTTCTTCCGAGGGTTTTGTTGCACCGACAACTCCAGCAGATCCAGTAGGCCAGGACCAGATCCCGATATTGAACCAAGGGCAAGCATCAGTAGATTTTTATCAGCCGGCTCCGCAAGTCACGCATATCCGACCAGCACGATCAGCTCCACCAGTCTTGCCAGAACAGCCAATACAGCCCGCTCCATCATTCATACCCGCCCAGCCAGCCCAGACTATACCACCAGTTCTACCAGTACAACCAGGGCAGGCAGGCTCGCAGGCTATGTTATAGATAATCCAAGCCATGATGATGGTACAACAATAACAACAGCAACAGCAACAACAACTCCATCTTCAGCAACAAGTGGTCTAACTCTGCCAGCAGTTTCAGCAGGGACAAGATAGGACCAACACTACTCTTTGCCAGAGAGTTAGAGTAGCACTCGAGAACAGTGGACGTTACACTCACAACTCGGCGACCAATGTTAGTCGCATGCGCCCAGCCAAGTTTTTCGGCACGGAAGATGCAGTTTCAGCAGATTCTTGGCTCCAGGACTTTGAGGTTATCCTGGATGCAACCAAGACCCCAGATGATGAGAAGGTAGTAGTAGTAAAGCTACAATTAGCATATCTTGCCCGAGATTGGTGGACAGCACAAGAAATGGCACTTCCGAAGCCCATTGACTGAAAGACATTCAAGGAGCGCTTCCAGGAAAAGTATTTTTACACCACCACCAGGTTCCAGATCCAGCAGCAGCTCATCAACCTCCGCCAGAACACAAGATCGGTCGACCAGTTTGTGGCCGAGTTTTGCCGACTTAACCAATTTTTTCTCATATGGTAGCTTTCGAGGAAGACCGAGCCAATAGATTTGAGCAAGGGTTACATCTAGAGCTCCAGCAATTTACGGTGGGTCATAATTATACCACCTACGATGTAGTACTCTGGACAGTAGGTCCCAAAAAATTGTTGGGCAGAGATTAATAGCAAGGACCGGAGGCCAGAATAGGTCACATTCATTCCTGAGAAGCACCAGTATTCATTCATCACCTCCAGAACCAGCAGTTAGAAATTCTCGCCCGCCAGTACCTCTTACCTCCATAGTAACATTAGTACAATCTACCAGGCAGTCTGTATCAGCAGGATGCAGCCACTGCGGCAAGCCAGGGCACACCAAAGAACAGTATAGGAGGGCCAATGGCCAGTGTCTCAGATGTGGGGCATCTGATTGGTTTATGTCCAATCATGTACCCAGAGACTTCTTCAGTCCTACAGTTACCAGCTCTGCCTCACACAGCGATTGAAGGCCCGCGAGGACCAGTGTTAGCAGTTTGACCCTTAGCCCAGCGTCTTCTTCCGACGCAGACTCAGCAGTTCCAGCAGCAACATCCAGTGCAGTATGCAAGTTCAGCAAGCCCAACCTGCAAGACAGAACCAACAGCAAGTCAGATCCACAGCCTCTGAATGATGGTCGAACGAAACATTTGGCAACCTGGAACAATTGTTAGCCGAAGGTGCTACAATCGTGGATTCTTGTCGAACGATCTCGTGTTTTGATGCGTTCGAGATACAATAGCCATTTCGATCCTTTCGTTGAGAAAAATGCGAGTTTATCTCCCCCGCTCCTCTACCTTTGTGACTCGTGGTACATGGTGTCTATTATGTATCCCTACTGCGAAGGTATGTCCTGAATTAGAGTCATATCCTCGATATAGTCGTTGGTACCGATTTACTTCCAAGCTTGGCTTTTGTCTATTTGTGTGAGTCAGCATAGGCAACCGAGGACGAGTTCCTATTCGACTGATTCAGGAGTATATGTATCCACATGCCTCCAATTCCCTGTGTGTTGCTTTTGTGCATTTATTGATTAGTTACTTCTGCAGCTATCTTTTCTGTTTTCAGTTACTTGCTTAGTATAAACATTTGAATTATAATATAATTTCTTGAGCTTTCTCGTGTGTTCTAGCTCGACATGTCTTGATAAAATTCTGAGGATAAATTTTTTTTAAGGAGGGTAGAGATGTCACACCCGATCCCAGATTTAGTATTTCTTTAATTTCTAGATTTTAATTTTTTTTCCTGACAATGTATTCTTGCTATATTTCATATGTTGGTTCCTATCATTTATTATTGTTTTATTTTTGTTGTTGAGAGAGAGACTATCCGAGGCTAGTACAATACCCATTGGTATTGCCATAGACCCGGTTTAGGATCCACATGTAGAATGGACCCTTGGTTCGGTTCATTTTGGGTGAACCCATGACTAAACTCTATTTTCTCTCCTCTTAGTATATATATGAGCTTTTCTCTCTCTCTCTCTCTCTCTCTCTCTCTCTCTCTCTCTCTCTCTCTCTCTCTCTCTCTTCTCTTCTCTTTCTTCTTCATTTTTCTCCTTCCCCCTCTCCCTCAAACTCCCCTAAAACCCTAATCCTAAGAGAAAGATTACTACGACTTGGACCATGAGAGGTAGAGGCTAGGAGCCACCCAAGGCAAGTATATCTTCCCCAATGGTAAAATCTTGGATTTTTAAATTTTTATATAGGTATTTGTTTTAAATAAAATATTTAATGGAAACTGTTCTCCTTGAGTTGTTGATCATGTGTAGTTCTTGGAGTTTTGAATTTTGATATATAGATTTTTGTAGATCTGAGATTCAAGTTTAGAGTTTTTATGTGTTCTATGAGTTTTTCTTGGATTTGATCTATTAAAACTTAATATTTTCGAAGAAATAGTTGTTCCTTATGTTAGGTCACTTTATTTCGAGCATTTTGGCTTTTGATTTACTTGATTTGGAGTTAAAATAGAGCTTTATGAAGGAAATTTTTTTTGGTTTTTTTGGAGTTTCGACCATGCCCGAACTTGCTGTTGGAGAAGATGAAGTCTTCATGCAGCCAGCGAACCATGCGACCGGGACTTTCATGTGGCCCAGGAGGGTTATGCAGTCTGAACTCTTTCCGTATGCTAACAACATGCGTCCATCTTGTTGGACAAATGACTGCCTATTCATCCATACTCGTTAAACGAATAAAAATTCGCTAAGTCCAAAAGTAAGTCCATATGGCCAGAGGGTCCATGCGGCCAGTGAGTGCATGCGGCCAGAGAGCCCATGCAGTCAGTGAGTGCATGCGGCCAAAGAGTCCATGCGGCCAGTGGGTGCATGCGGCCAGAGAGTCCATCCGGCTAGTGGGCATATGCGGCCAGGAATTCTTGTGTACATTTTGTGTTCCCTGTTGATTAGTAATTCATTTTTTTAGTAATTATTGTTGTGTGCTTCCTTATGTTGATGCAAGTTTATAATACCAGACAAGTTTTGCATATGAGTTCACAAGACAAGTTCATGTATAAGTTCACCATCCTCACGACATCGTGAAAATATTTGTGTATAAAAATCTATTGTATTTGGCATCGGGCAATCAAGTGTGAGCATTGTCCAATGTATCGCGTGTCGCGAATACGATAACTCATGAAAAGCTCGTACTCGCGATTCGTCATCTTAGGGAGTTCTCAAGTGTCCACGACTCGAGAACTTGAAATAATTTAGTAATGATTAGACAAGATAAGATTTACCTAGAGCATATTTGGAGGAAAAAATATTACGCTACCGGCTACCCCGATCCCCAAGGGCCCATGCGACATGGACAACCATACTAGGCAAGGGCTCCATGACTGACCAAGTTTATGTGCGCTTCGGCACTTACAAGACAAATTTATATACAAGTTTATGTTTGTAAGGCAAGCTCATGATTACAAGTTCAAGATTATACTTTTAAGTTCAATTTCTATTTGTAATAAGTAACAAGTTTTGTTGTTGTATGGTTGAGTGAGTATTTAATTTACTAGACAAGCGTACCCTTGGCCATACGAGTTAACTGCAGTGCTGGTGGTAGCACTATTCTTAGGAATGTATTTCTAATAATTAGTGATAACTGTAATCCCCCTGATTTTCAAAGAATTTTAAATTGGATTTTTCTGATTTTTCTGGAATTTTCTTGGAATTTTCTGGAAATTAAATCAAGGTATTTTATAATTAAAGAATTTTTAAATGAGATTAAATAATATTAAAATGTGATGAAAATTATATTTTCAAATGTAAAATTAAAAACCAAGCATGGGGTATTTTTTCGGGAATTTATTGGACCCCGGATGAATTTTAAAAGCCCTAAATACTATTGATTGAATTTAACTAATTATTATTATTATTATTATTATTATTGTTTTTCTTTCATCCGGCCCATACCCATCCGGCCCAGCCCAGCCACTTAAACCCAGCCCGGCCCGTGGGGCTATCGGGTCGGGTCGGGTCCAACAGACCCGAACCCGCAGCCGCCCGACCCGCTACCATTTCCTCTCCCCCAACCGCTCTTCCCCGACCCTGCCTCTTCCGCTCCGCCGTCGGGAACGGCCGCCGCCGCCGCCCGTTCAATACCCAGCACCGCTCTGGCTCCCCTGTCCGGCCGCCTCCCCCGTTCAACCGCCGGCCATCCGCCTCCCGCCTCCTCTCTATATAAACCCGCAGAGACCCCCGCCCCTCCGGCCAAAACCTCGATCCCTCCACGCCGCCGGAGCTCCTCCGACACCGCGCTGCTCTCCGAGCTCTCCGCCGACGAGCCGCCCAGCCACCCCGACCTCTCCCTCTTCTTCCACCTCCTCCCCGACCTCCAGAGCAGCTGTACCCGGCCACCGCCTCCGCCAGCGAGCTCCGGCTGAGACGCCACCCTCCGGCTCGCCTCCGGCCGCAGCGCCACCCTACCCCGGCGACACCCCAGTGAGCTGAGGACTCGACACAGCAGGACACAGAAGCCTCTGCCCAGACACGGACACAGCAGGGGAGACAGGACACAGCCAGAACAGTAAACCCTAGTTTTGGACTCGTGTCGGACACAACTCAAGATACGAGGAATTCGGTTTTTGAAATCCACTTCAGGTATTCGTAACTTTTTGCTCGTAGCTCAGAATTCGATTCCGTAAATTGTATTGCGTAGCCTGTATGACCCTCTCGGTGCTCGGACAAACCGCTCGGGGCATCGCGTCCTGTGGTGATCGCACACCGCGATCCAAAAAAAGGAAAAACTAAACCCTGTTTCACCCCGGAATCGAGTACGCCCCGCCAAACGGGACGACTTGGTCGCATGCGGTCTTCACAGATACGTGCGCGTCGTTGATACGGACGTGCAGACTTTCACAGAAGCTGATTCGGATGTGCGTGCACACCGGAATCAGTACGTATCCGCGGACACCGTCCCGTATCCGTACATTCTGTTTCTCGCTGTAACTTAGTGTACACAAGTCAGATCAAAACGAAACTTGCGCCATTGGACTCGTAGCAATACGCTGGTCCTGTGAGCCAAGTTTGGTTCGATTCTGAGAACGTTGACAAAATTGTGTGTCGTGGGTCCCACAGGCTCCACTCGATGGGCGATTTTGAGAACGGCTCATCGGAATCCAATTCTGGAAGTTCCGTTGGGTTCGTATCATCGTTCCTGACCTGTTGACACTAAGTTTGACTGTTTTTGAGACCTTTGACCCTGGCACATTTTTCGGTGCAAAGCGACCCACAATTGGACTCCGCCTTGACCCGAAAATGACGTTTCTGCCCTTGTCTCCAAATTGGACTCAAGGACAGGCGTTCCTAGCTGATTGATGTGTTCTGGACCTGATGGTGATGTTTGTTTCAGCAACCGGAGTAGTGCCTACAATCCCAGCTGAAGCTCAAGCTACAATTGAAACAGGAAATCCAGGCAAGTGTACCTTGCCATAAAATGCAGTTTATTGATTCACTTTGATTCTCTTGCTTTAAATTTCTGTGACTGTTGTACTTGCCCTATCCAGTACTTTATACCCAGGACACCTGACACAAAGCATGATATAGAATCTTCCTAATTTTTAAGGAGTTTCATAATAGGATATAGATTTCATGATTTAAGCTTATTTTCTTAGAACTTAATAAATGACTTACTGCATTAGTTTAATCTTGCGTAACATGAACATTGAGAACTGTGACGTGAGATTTCATTGGGTGGGGAGAGTATTACCATATCAAGGCTGAATATATATTATATACTGTTATCTGGAAGTGTCCTAGTCTCTGACACAGAGCTTTGGCACCTGTACTGGCCCTTCGAGAAAATACTGCTATGGTTTCTTGTCACTGATCCTGTAGTAGTCTCAGCCTGAGTATGAATAATAACTCTCACTTGCATGATCACTTAGCTAGTTTAATTATTTACCCAGATTTGTTTGATAGCAACATCGGCATGCTACTGTCTTAGACTTATTAATTTCTGATGCTACTCTTGAGTTTAACATCTTGGTTGACTTGCATGTTCATTCACTGTATTATGGCTCGTATTCTTCTGTACCTTGTTACGTCCCTCTGAGGACCTGGTTTTGTTCTCCAGTTATAGCAGACGAGATCTACCCTGAGGTGTACGGAACAGGGGCACTACTCGGAGCAGTACTTGAACCTGAGGACGAGGTGATCGCTGAGGACTTCTCCTGAACAATTGCTTCGCCCTGCTCAGTATTATGGCAAATAGACTTTAATTCCTGTTAATTTAAACTCTTTATTTCCTGTCATTGAGAACTTGTGTAAACAGACTTAATATCGGATTGTTCTCCGATTTTATTTACTTTGACTGTTGTTGTTTAGTATTTCTTTTGATGTTATTGCTATCTTATATCTGTGGATGAGAATAGTAAAACCCTGACTGATGTAATACAGCTTAAGTATGCCCGATGGATCCATTAAATTGGATTTGTCCATCGGTGCATGCTGCTGGCCATAATCACGCATCCAGTCCCTCGGTATTTTGGGACTGGGGCGTGACAATAACCCTAGTTAGTTAATTATAGCAACTGTAGGCATATTTGGTCGTGAATTGAATGTTTGTTATTCTTATAGCTCGCTCTTCTAGTTTTATTTCCTCCCGATGCGTGGTTAGGGTGCTAAGTTCTGCTCGGGTGAAGTTCTGCAACCCCGGTCCTTGTTTGGTTTAAGAGTTGTGGTCCCAATCCAGAGTAATTCCTATGCTCTCTTGTCGCTTGTCGTCTTACTTTTATTTCTCCACTTATTATCAGTTCTTCCAATATTATTCTTGAGACAAGTACGTTACTACTGTACAAGTCTCAATCTGCTTTTATTTCTTATATGTCTCTTTTATTTATGTTGTGACGTGTTTGGCCTATCACCTCGAGCTCCTTTGTGGTACTTGTTGCTTGGGGTTCTGACCCCACTGGCTTTGCATGGTCAGGTTATCCCGAAGAGAACCAGGATCCTCCGCGCTTCCAACAAGATGGCTCGCACCCGTAGGACTGCGGCCGAAGCTCGTGAGTGGATTTTCTTTCTTTCATCCCTCGTCTTGATTACTTTATTTTGTGGTGTTTAGTAAGGTCTAGAGTTAGCTCCTTATATTTTTGAGACTTTGGTCATCATGATGTATATATTAGACCATGGTTGGTATATTTAAATTATGTATATTTAAACTTTGCTAGTGCAGTATTTTGTATTCACTAGCTTCATGATCATATGTGACATATAATTTGGGATACATTTTTACTTTCATATATGATATACTCTTGTACTTGTATTGCTGGATTGATATAATAGGATTTGTTGGCTTTAGGACTAACGTCATAGCATGCTAGAGTTCATTCATTTATCTTCTAGACAACCTTAACACTTTGTAGCTTACTTCGGTATTCTGCAAGGAATGGTTGGCCATGTTAGTCCAGGCCCCGTATTTATCTCGTATTCTGGGAGTGGGGCGTGACACTAGTCATACTAGGTCAACCTTGGTCAAACTAGTCAAACTAGTCAATTCTAGGTCAATACCAAGCTTTTAGGCCATATCTAGGTCCATACTAGCTAATACTAGTTGATACTAGGATAACTAGATTAATACCTTGCTATTATATGTTTCTGAGTCATACTAGGGTATACTAGTTAATATTACACCTATACCTTCACACTTACCTTAAGCCAACTAGACATTACAGACACTAACCAACTGATACTTTATACCAGTACGTCCAAGTGTCACCTCACCTTTAACAATTTCTTAGTATATCTAGCACCTACACTTAGTACCTTAATCTACGATTATCAATTATTACCTTAACCTTCGCTACTCCTTAACTAGCTCACATACCCTTACTCATGTCATATACCTAAAACACTAGGTAAACAGCTATCCAATATACTAACTTATATCTAATACTAACCTCAACACTATATCCTATACTTAGGATACTGTAACACACCATCTGTAAACCCCCCCCCCCCCCCCACCCAAATTTATGTATATATAGTTTAGTGTGATATTATAATTTATTTTGGAATAATTAGGGTTAAAAAAATAGAGTTATTATACATACTTCAATTATGATATCATTGGTGCACCTTACTATAGTTTTAATATTTGGAACACTATACTAGCCCTTGCTAACCAACAACTTTCAAACTTTTAATCCAGACAGACCAATCTTCAATCCTGACCCTAGGGTCACTCTCAAACTCACACTTTCGTATTCTATTTTTAGCTACACAACATTCTCGACACGTATGCGTCATAAAATATAAACTCTCTAGACCAAATTTAGGTCTACTTGGCTTAGAGAGAGAAACTGGGGTTAGTTTGGAGCCATTTAGAATTAGAATATGGTGTTTTAAATTAATGTACAAAATTTTGTATTACTTGGTGCACCTTGTCGTTGTTTCGATATTTGGAGCGCTACTCTAGCTTTTGCTTTGAAACAAATTTTACACATTGACCTTGATGTGCCAGTCTTCTAATTTGACCTTTGGGTCAGTTATAAATACCCTCTCTTGTGCTTCATTTTAGTCGTACAATATTAGTTACAAAATATCTAATTTTAAATCCAAATAAATCTAACTTTTCATCTTTGTCCGTTTCAATCAAAATTGGAGACACAATCTCGATCCTTTTTTCGCAACCAAATTTATGACAATAATCTATTCCGAGTCTACTACGTCCATGATACTTGTGTCCCACCCAATTTAAATCCTATGCACTTCCAATTAATTAAAGAACACCTTTGACACTAATTTTAACTAATTTGATGCAATGACTCAACCAAACCCAAAACTAGACCCAACACCAACCCAAACCCCCACTTACACCCTCATGGTTCATACAAAATACCACACACAAATTTTTTCCACTATAATACACCAAACATGATATTTTTCCACATCCAATCCATATTTTTCTCTTTGTGTAAGTCCTAAACTATTGGAGACTTTTGTGCAAATAACTAGCCATGTGTCCACCTCCTATTGGTTGGAACAAATGAAGAAAACCCACTTTGTCATACTTGTCCGGTCACATGTGCTCTCCCTCCTCTTTGCATGAAATTATTCAACCTATTTTAAATCCCCACCCTTCATTCAAACCCCCACACATCCCCACCACCCACTTTCTTCGTGACAAACCACCATCTCCTTGGGAACCTAGCCGGCCCTAATCCCAATGCTCCCTCTCTCCATTAAATATACCTATTTTCTCTCTCCCCACTTATCATTATTTTTCTCCTTCCCTTATACTTCACTTTTTCTTCCACCTCCATTAACAAGCCACCGGAGCACACCCTCCCTCGGCCGGATCTCCACCACCATCTACACCGCCAACCACCATCATCTCCGCCACTGCCATCAGCAACCACCATCTCCGCCACTGCCATCAGCAACCACCATCTCCCGCCAACCACCATCATCTCTGCCACTGCCATCAGCTACTACCATCACCACCGCCAACCACCATCACCTCTACGACCACCAACCACCACCACCAGCAACCTGTCGCCGCTGCATGCTAAAGCTGCTGTCGCTGCTGTGACTGTGTGCACTGTTGCTGCCTTGCCAAGCCACCAGAGCATACCCCCCCTCGGCCGGAGCTCAGGCGCCGGAGAACCTACAACCCGACCAGACCGTGAATAGTCCCCCCTCCTAGCCGAGCACCCCTCTCCAAGTTCTCCTCCCACTTACACTTGTTCTCTAGGTAACCTTCATCTCTTCCTCTTCATCTTATTCTTCTTCAAAGTATATAAGTATGTACTTCAAAGTCTTGTTTTTCATCTCCATGTAATTTTGGAAGGAAGTATATATTTATATACACCCATGATTAACAATACTTTCATGTTTTAATCTTAAACCCTAGTTTGCCTAACCATCTTAAACTCTTGTCAAACTCCTAATAACTTCTTGTAATTACTTATTTCAGAATATGTATTTTAGTGTTGTATTGGATGCATGAATTGGTGGTTAGTATGAGACCATTAGTTGTGGATATTATCTAGGGTCATGATCAAGGTTGTTATATGTAAAGTGCCATGTGTTAGGGTATGACTTATACCATGTGATAGAGAGTATTATCATCATGATATATTTAATTATTGTTTCTATAATTAAATAGTGCATGTGTGTAAATGAGGAAACCCTAAACTATTTATGATATGCGCGTGTTTAAGGTTACATGGATAATATAGAATATGGATAGTGTTAGTGAGTTTCAATTACCCTTGAACTTGATAATGACCCTATAACACACTTTGAGATACTTAAGTTAGGTCAACACTTGTTTCCTATGTTGAGGAGCAACTTAGCACGTACACAACCCTAGTTATGACCTTGGTTGTAATATTTGAGAAGATGTATATTTAGAGGGACTTGATACTTGTGCATTTTTAGACTCTTGCACACTCAACCCTTCTAGTTGACCTGGTTAGAACCCCTACTTGCGTTAGATTCTAGGTACAGTGTATAGATGTACTTTTGTGCATATTCTAGTATAATGACTTATTGTTATTATATTATATTATATATAGGCTCGTTGGATCGTTCAGGCGAGGCTTCGGCAGCAGGACTTTGGCATTCGCAACTTGAGGATTCAGGCAAGTATACCTTGCCTTATTTACTGTTTAATTCAAGTTATTAAATGTTGCATGAGTTATTGTTGCAAATATTATTTATAACTGTACGCATTCGAGAATGACTCGGGTGCAGTCGACGATTGCGTCGATGAGTAGTGTATCGACTTAGTCTCTAGCAGACTCACCTACTATTGTTGAGATATTCTGATATCTACTACTACTACTACGATTGCGTCGATGAGTAGTGTATCGACTTAGTGATTGATCTTGCGTGTTATGGAAATGAGACGTGAGATATATGGAGACTGGGAAGAACCTACCGTACCGCTGGACTACCACACAATACTTGCTACCGATGCTTGCGCTTCGGGCCCTATAGTGCTGCAGGTACCTTGACGGAGGCTTTACGCACCTACTACTACTACTACTACTACTACTACTACTACTACTACTACTTGCTACAAGTACTACTATTTACTGTTGTATCTATGTAGACCTATAGGCCCAGGTGTTTTAGCGGACGAGTACGTTCTCACTTGCATTCACTTAACTGGTTATGATAAATACCCTTGAGCACATTGGTTATTATTTTACTGTTATATTGGCATATTATTTCTTGTACTTTGTTACGTCCCTCTAAGTACCTGGTCTCTTGCTAGTTTTGCAGCATAGATCGTTGTGGAGCCTGCCTGGAGTTGCTAATGTGTGTCGCTTTGTTATAAGGGCATTGGTACCAGGTACTTATATCATCATTTCTACCGGAGATATGTTTATTTATTCATATTGTTGATTCATCTACTGATATAGCCTAGTTTTTATAGACTTATATTTCTTTCTCGAGTCTATTCGAGTTTGTGTGTTACTAGACGGCCGACTTTAGCACATGTAGCTCATTCTTGATGTATTATGTTCATTGTGGATTGAGACAGAGATATATTTACTGTTTTATGTAGATAGTGACCATGATATTACAGCTTATACGTATGCGAGTCGGACCAGAGTCTGGTAGAATGCGTAGCTGGCATGTTACGTATTTCTAGTCCTACGTATTTTAGGACTGGGGCGTGACACCATCACTCACTGATACCCTTAAACACATACTCAAATGTGATACATCAATGTATACACACACCTTCATATCTAGCAACTGCTACTACACTCCCAACTGTGCACTGTGCACCTTACCGACTGACACAACTTCACCTATACTCGACTTACCCACTTGCACAGTCCCTCACTGGACTCTACTGCCTTACTGCCCGTAGCAGGGCACTGCCTGCTCCATTATCTGTTGCCTGCAGGTAACACCATGAGCTTCAGGAAATTCTTTCCTCCAAAGGCCTGCATCAGTGCACTTTAGTTCCCTCTTGATACATCACCACTATCACTTCCTCACTGATACACAATGCTCTTCTACACTGATACACTCACTACCTAACTCACTCCATACTCAAATACACTCAAGGTATCCTGGAAACACACACACACACACACACACACACTCACTAACACAAAACCAACACTTAATATCATATCAGATATTACATCCTTCCCTGACATTCACCAATAAACACTCAACTTAGTGATACACCTTACTAGCAACTGCCCTCATTCCTTTGCACACACCCTTGTAGTGCTCTGAAAACACATGAATATTCATTCATATGTGTGATAATAACACAAGCACACTCAATCTACACCTACTGCTCTGAACCCACATCAACGCTAACTCTTGACACATCAAGTATCCCCACACATCAACACTATGATATTATGACACTCATCCCAACCCAAATTCACCATGAACCCACTTCCTATGATACACACCCAACACATCAACCCTCTCAATGAAATCCTCACTACCCCAGCAAAATATGCATACTCTATTATGAACACTCACTGATATGAACACACATCTCAGGTATGAACACTCACTAATATCACTACTATACATATCCTTAAACATTTAATCAAATACCCATGGTGCACCCCTCTTGATACACCCAAACCTATATGATACACCCCCTAATTACAATATATTATCATTAAATACATCAAATATGATATGATACAACTATTCTAATGCACCTATAAAAGAAATGACACAAGGGAACACCTACACATAGAAATTACCAATTATATCCTCCGTATTATGGGGGTTTCATGACACGGACTCCCGTATCCAATTATGGACACGTAAACACTATCACCCAACCAAATTAGGATCAAATAAACCTAATTGACCATATGACAAACACTTGGTGCACCAATCTCGAATTTCTTTCAAATTGGACACAAAACTCAATGTAACTTTCACAATATGGATCAAAAGAACATATTTCTTCTTCCTATGGTTAGTCATAATCCATGGGTGGGTTCCTAATGGTCAAATGCAACAATTAGAATCTAATTAGAAGAAAATTTTCAGAATTATACCTATTGGAAAATATATTTATAATGTATCACACCACAAGGACACAATACAATGAATGGACATCTCCTTCTAGCTAGCTTCCTTTCAATACTTTCTCCTTGCTATTCCAAGCTCCTATGTCTCCATGAAAATAAAAATGAGAGGGATGGAATTGAGAATGGGTGGATTAGAGTTTGCTTTCAAATTTGGGGATGAATTAATTAGGAAGGCAAATGGAGGCTATTCATGAATAAAGAGGCTTATATAGCCTCCTAATAGGGTTATGATTAGGTTGAGGAATATTTGAATTGACACAAAGGCCCCTCTCATTCTCTCATGAATAGGATCAACTAATCTTATAGAAGAAATATTCTATTCTTGAGTCTAAATAGATTTAATAGACTTAATCTAGTCTTAACTAACTAATGACTCAAGTCAAATAGTCTAAACTCAATCACCAACTCATCCTCCTAAACTAATGAGTCAAACCATGACTAACTATTTAATTGAATCAATGGATCAAGTCAAGTCTAGTTAGGTCCACTAATGTCATGTCTAATTAGAATAGTCTAATCAATTAACCAATAATAATATTAGTCACTATATATATAACATGTGCATTATATATAAATAAAATATACACAATATTTATAATAATACAAAATAATAAAAATACTCATATTCTAAAAATGTGGTAGTGGCAGCTACACCACCAAGTGGGTATCTCAATATAATGATTTGTTTGTGTTAAGGTGTACACATGGGGTGTGATGGGGCACGTGGGTGTCATGCGGAATATTTTTCTAAGAGGAAAAAGGATTTAACTCATCAATGAAAGCATTTATACTTTTTGTCACTCTTTTGGGGGCTGTCCCAAAGGGCTTAGCGACTCGGACTCGAACTCAAGGGCACAAAGTGGTATTTTGTTGGCGCACTTTGCACTTAGCATCGGGTGCATAAGCCAGGTCTGGGCCGCTGCATTGCTGTGCGCGGACAATATGTTACGAGATAAAGTTTGTTATGGAAAGATTAAGTCTTTAATTCAGATCTTTTTTTGTGGGATTTAAATTAAATTCGTTCATATCTTTCCAATAACAGTAGGCAGCCAGGTTTCTCTATAAATACTCTCTTCGTAGCCCCTTTGTGAACTTACTTCGAAAAGGAGAGAGATGAAGAGAGATTCGGTTGTTGCACCATTGGAGTCCATGAGTTCATGCGAGTCTAAGAAGGAGGTGATGCAAGCGTTCCAGAAGTTCTTCAAGAACTTGCTGGTTCCTAGGAGCAGATCGTGTGAAACTAATCTTGCTTTGAGTAACGGTGATCTTCATCACCCCAACAAACAGAGATCCATCTTCTCATTTCTCATCTCATCTCTTCTAGCAGTAACTTGTTATGACCGTCTGTAACTACGATTGCAAGAAAGAACAATGATTGTTTTCTGATTATTGTATTCTTTTGCAAGTTGTTATCAGATATACTTTGGATATAATTTTTCGTTGGATTCGAGTTCATCAGAGAACAAATTTGTTTGCTGAAGCCTTTGTGTCTCGAGTACAACTTCTAGATCAAACAGATGACAGAATGTGAAGTTTGCCAAAAGCTCTGTTTGAGATCATTTCCTTCATTTTTTTTATTAATTTCCGAGACTAAAAAGTTACGCAGGAACTCTCTGGAACCGAATAGCCCATTATTTCTATCACTAAACAGTCCATATATTTAAGAATAAATACATGTTCTTTAAAAAATAACAGTAGCAGCATCTAGAAGAACTCGCGTGCAAGTTCAGGACTTTTGGCATGTTTCTGTGGGCGTGAACCATCACCATCAAAATTCATTTCCATCCTTATCCATAGCGTCATCATCCTGCTCTTTGCAAGATAAGAAAATAGTTTACAACATGTAAAATTTTAATAAGAAGAAATCCTAACAATATCAAGCATATGTTAATATAACATAGAACTTTGATAATCTAGGCATATAAGAAATCCAAATATTAATTAACCCTCGCCTATACTTTCCCTTACTTTCCCACTAGGTAATATGCATATTAGCCATTGAGAAAAAGAAATTTTAGAGATAATTAGACATGCTAATCCGTACTTTAAATAAGCATTCAGGTAGCAGAATGGTGAATAGAAGTCAACTGCATGATCTTTTAAAAAAAAAACATCTCGGTGCCATGAAGCTCCTGTTAATACTGCACACCCTATTTTATGGAGAGATTGTTTACATGACACTGAGCCTAAATAGAGTAGTAATTTAATAATCAAAACACTAATAGGAAAGAAATGTGTATACCTATTTCCGATAACGTTAAATGACAAGCTTAAAATTTCGCATATGTTCCTCAGTTCAATGAATATACAATTTAATGCAATTGTGCTATATAGGAATACATACTGACCATTTCCCTGTAGACACTGATCCTTTTGGACAAGGATAGACCTGTATGGAAATTGAGAGAAACTGGGGAACAATGGAACATACAAAAACAGAAATAAGTTAAATTTTGGTCTAAGAACACAAAAGTAATCTCAAATCAAGAGTACTTAATGCAGCCTTAGTAGAGTTATTTGACTTTCATCATCAGTTAGCAGGTGAGCATGAATCAATTGAAATACATTAGAGAAATTAGCAATCTTGATCCAGCTCTGTCATGGCTTCTCCAACTCTCCTACAAGAAGGCCATGCCTCTGTTGACAAATAACAGAGTTCATACTCATCATAGCTATTATATTGAGTTTCATACCGTCTATGCTGCCTCTAACCTTTTTCAATAGTGGAACAGTATCCTAAATTATATTGGACTCTAATACCAACTCTCAATAGGGAATCATGGTTTCCAATTTTAAGTGGCACAAGTTAGTAGGTAGAAATATTGAATAGGCTTCCAAATAAGATTTTAAGTCATAGTTTCAACAAGAAGAATGAATCAGATGATGGAATGTTATCAGGTCATGATAGTTATTTTGATATTTCTGTTTCTAAGAGGTAAGATTAGATATCAACTACAGAATTCCTCGTTATTGCAGATCTACTTTCAGAAGCTTCACAGATACCTTATGTTAAATTAAGTAACGTTTTTTCTTCATAGGCGCATTCTAATGTCAAAATGTTAAACATGCAGGTATTTCAGCAGTATGCGTTAAATTTACATCTTTCAGCATTTTGGTGAAATACTATGTTTGGGTCTGTCTTATGACATTGATGCTTCCGATATGCAGGTTTTATCTATAGTTTGCTGGCAAGTTACCCCTCTATGACTGAGCTGTCAGGAATTGTTCTTTCAATATCGTTGATTCGTGCATCCTTGTTAAAGAATGTTCTGTAGGTGAGTACACATAACAAGTAATATGGTAGTTGCAATACTTGCTGAGGTAGACTTTTAGAATATCATTAAAGTTCGAAGTTTGAACAAAAAACATACATATTTTAATAAGCATCAAAATATATGGTTCAAAGCTTTATTTTCATTAGCTGATAGTATACACTGCTATACTTATTCTGCTTGGTAATAATGATTATGTGGTGTATGCTCAAGGGAGTCATCAATTAATGGGTAAATTACATGAAACACCAATAACCTTTGTCATAAGTATCTTACAAGCACTGTAAACCAAAAGCTATATTGAAAGATAAAAAGAGGCACCTTATGCACTTTCTGTGTTGGACAATGGACATGTATCACCCTATAGAGGTATCAACGGATACTCAGGGCCGGTCCTTGCATAGGGCAACCAGGCCGACCGTCCAGGGCCCACCTGCCAGGAGGGCCCCAAAAAAATATCAGTTTAAATATAATTATATTAATAATCGTGTACTGAATGAAAGCTTGTAGCTTGCTAGTCTCGAATTTAAACATAATCTTTCTTGTACAATTTCGAAATATTGGATTTATTTTTCTTCATGTTGAATTGAATGTAAAGTTTTAGACATGGTAATCTATTTTTTTATCCGGAGTTTTGTCCCAATGGATTTTTTTCAGCAATATTTTAATGAGGACTGAAAGTATAAAAAATGAATTTTTTTTTAACTTTTTAATGATTAGATGTGTGAATTGAGGGTAACTTTTAGATTCTTGTCCTGGGCTTTAAATGTCTTGGATCAGCTGTGCTGATACCATTGTTATTGGGTTAAACCTGAATCTGAGCGAGCTAAATTACCAAAATCTACCTGTATAAATTTCATTTTAATTTCTTTTACTTCTTAGGTGTTAGTTTCATCCAATCCATAGCTTCTATATGAACTCAATTCTTTTCACTTCATTGATCGTCTTAAAGGGTGAAAAAAATACCAAAATGTATTTCAAGACACTACATACACCTGTAACAGTAGACATATCAGGTACTTTGTTCTCCATTAAAGAAATAAGACAGCAAGGAAGGGTGGAAGCATTGTCTTTAGGAAGAAGTTTTTATAATATGTGAGTCATCAATGGATTGTTGCAACACTTAATTATAAGTTGCTTTCTTACTCAACTTAGGTAAGGTGTCAACTCATTTCCCATTTTCTACTCTTGACTCCCTAGCATTTTGTCTCTCAGATTTGTGAAACTACAATCTATGACCATGTCTTTGCATTTCCAAATGTACTTGAAAGATGAGCTTCCACTCTACATACTACCCATAAGATGCACTATAACTTCTCTTCTTGCTAGATGTAAGGAAAATATCCTTTTATATTTCGATATTAAAAATATATATTGTTGGAACTTCAGAAAGTGCATTCAATTTCATTAGCATATAAATATTAATTGGATAATACACCAAAGCACAATTATATTTGTTGTGCCAAAATTGATAATTTTTCAAACAACACTGGAAAAGCCAATCTATATAGAATTTTAACTTATTTCTGCTTCTCGAACTCTCCTACAAAATGGGCATGCCTCTGTTGACAAATAACATGTAGAACATTTCAAATATAACCTTTGCTATCCTTAGAAGGAAAACAAATTAAATTCACAAAATGCAAATGAGGGCAGTGATATAGAATGAAATGCATAGGTATATGATATATTTGTGTATTACAAAGTGATTTATACACATTTCTATATGTAATGCCTAGAAAAAAGATATGTTATGCCTTATACAATCATTTAGAGAACAAGTAATGTCATCATGAACATACTGCAGTACTCATCTCCATATCTATCTGATTCCTGAAACTCCAACTAAAATTCACAGTGTTCTTAAAATGGAAATGGTATTATTATTATTTTCTGTTGTTGTGCTTGTGATTTTTGCAGTTTTCTTTCTCATTCATTTTCGTTACCGGTATATCCATAATAGTGGCCTAGGTACTTGACACAAATTTTCCAGGGGAACAGAGGAATTGCTTGATATTGGCTTCGAAACACAGGTTGTACTGAAATCTACACTACAAATATAACAACCTTAGTCCCACTCCTGAAGATAATGAACACTGTCAGCCCAAACTACTCTTAACAATTCAAAACCCAATCTGAACCTTTAGCCTGTAACCTAAGGGAACGTTTGGTTAAAGATTTGGAGGCTTGAGAATGGGTTTTAGATTCCTTACCCTTGTTTGGTATGTCTAGGATTGAAAATTAGGGAGGATTAGGAGGGGCTTCATATTTGCATTGTTGTGGGAAAGTAATTCTCAGGACCCCCTTGGGAATAGTTTTACTTTCCTAGGAATGTTGGTTGAATATTTTGTTTGGACAATAACACCCTCATTTTACTTTCAAAATTTCAACTTATATTCCAAATATGTAAATTTAGGTAATAGAAGCATGAAAGAATATTTATGAAAAACTAAATAAATTAAGATTTCTTTTCCATATTTCCAACCTAACCTAACCAAACATGGGTATAGAAATACTGAATTCCTATAACATAGAAAATGAATGGAAAATGAATTCCTAGGAATACAAAACCTTCATCCAAACTATCCCTAAAGGTTGATGCTGAAATCATCCGAGACTGATGTCATTCATCCTGAAGATTGATGTTGGTCATTCATAAAGAATACACCGGTGGTTATTCGCTGTAACCAATTATGATTTTGAATATAAGATTAGCAGTATAGCCATTCTAGAATTACCTGCTCATATTAATAAATAAAAATTATTCTTTTCCTCTTCTTTATCTTCTTTTATATATTCATACTACAACAGCAACAAAAAGAAAAAGAATGACAAAATTGAAAATTTACTATGTTTAAATGGCACTGCAATGACAGAACTTTTTTTTTTTTTGTATCAATAAGGTTTACATATTACAGTGTTGATTTTTCTAAACTATTTTGTTGTTCATCCAAGATGAATGAAAGAATGTGTGAAACACCTACCCAAATGCTAATAACAACTCAAACTTACAGCACCGACACGGCAACAGATACCGAAACATCCCCACCACCGACAAAGCTTGAACTCTGCCTCATCGAATTGCTCCTCGTCGTAGAATACTCCATGCCCCAACCGGCACCCCCAGCAAAAGCCACTTCCGGATTGCACCTCTGGCACATCCTTGCGAGCGACGCAGCCTTCCTCCGAGCCCTTCTAGTGCCAGTCAACAGCAGAGTCTGGATCGATCCACCCAAAGCCGGCGCCTTAGCCAGCCTCTGGATCAGTACGGCCCCTCCGCTCTTGCACAGTTCGTGCAGTGCCGCAACTGCGTTCTCCTTCGCCTTCGGGGTCCCCCTCCTCATCAGTGCGATCAAGCTGCCCACAGCCGTGTCGTCCCTCCCAACGACTTCTGCCACAATCTGTTGTCTCATGAGCAGCCCCAGAGCCCCGACAGCTTCCTCGGCCACTCCCTCCGTCGAGGACGACGCCTCCAGGAGGGCCCACACTGCTCCCGACTCCATCATCTTGAGGCAACAACCCGGATGAGTCGAGAGATTGAACAGTGCCGTCACTGCGTCCCTCTTCCCTCTCTGACTCCCGTTCCTCAGTAATCCCACCAGTCCCTCCGCTGCCCCCGGCTCGTCCATGATCCTCTTCTTGTAGTCATGGACCGCTGAGAGGCTGAAGAGCGTGGCAGCAGCATTCTCCTGTGCCTCCATCGTCTTCCCCTGCCTCAAAACACTGACAACCGATCTCAAGCAGCCCTCCTCCTCCATAATCTTGCTCTTGTTACTATCGTGTATCGAGAGATTAAGAATGGTGGTCACTGAATTCTCCTGAGTGGCGGCATTCGACGAGGACATGAGCTTCCGAAGCAGCGGTATCGCTCCGGCCTCGGCGATGCAGGCCCGATTCTCCTTCCTGGTCTTAGCAAGCAATCTCAACTCCCAAACAGAAATCGCCTTCTCGGCTTCCATCCCGTCCTCAAGCTTCCGGACCAAAATGTGAGCCGTGGCTCTGTTAGCTTCGACTGCCGCTCTGCTGGAACATGCGGCCGCGACGTTCTCAACCAAAGAAGATGCATCGGAAGCATTGGGTGGACCGTACTCGAGACCCTGCATGGAGCACCACTGCGAAATCAGGCTCCTCAACGCTAGGTTAGGAACCAGTCGCTTATGCGACAGAGTCTGGCCGGAGTTGGGGCAGGTCCTGTGCCCTTCCTCCATCCACTGAGTGATCGAAGGCCGATCGTAGGTCTGACCGGTGGAAACCGTGACCGGGTCTCGCATGATGTCCAGTGATATCGGGCAGCAGAAGTCCTTGGGGACTATAAAGGAGATATCCCCACTCCCCTTGAAAGAAACTCTCCTCTTCGACTTCTTGCCGCTTCCGCCACCAAAGCTGTTCTTTTCCTCCGGCTCCTTCTGTTCTGCCAGCTCGAAGAGCGAGAACCTGCAGTAGCGGGCCAGCGCGACCATCCCGCCGAGGACCGAGGGGTCGGCGAAGTCCTCCTCGTTGCCGTGGATCTGCTCTTCCAATAAATCGATTTCAAATCGGCAAGATTGGGCATTTGTGATCCCCAGCCGATCGACGAACGCAGCTCTCAGCTCAGACGGGTCGGGCAATCGTCCCTTCACAAATTCGTCGAGGAATAAGAAGATCCTCCGCCGGAGGAGCTCGTCGCGGGGATCGATATAGAGCTTGGACCCCCTCAACTGGCGGCGGAGGAGACAAAGCTGCTCCTGGAGATCGACGGAGAGGCCGAGGGTTCCGACGGGGAGGACGTCGAGGATGGTGGCGATCTCCTGGTTGAGGTCATGGAAATGTCCGGAAATTTGGGGGTTTTGGATTAGAAGCAACAGCCGGCTCGATTGGGAGCAGTAGTCGAGGAGAAGCCTCGAGCGGAAGAGGATGATGTAGAGCTCTCTCAAGGAGACGAGTGCGGAGGACGATAGGTACAGAGACCTTGAGGAATCCACGAGGAATTCGAAGAGGGAGAGAAGGATCTTGACCTTGAGGAGGAGGAGCCGAGCGTTTCTTCTCTGGAACGGAGAGGAGGGGGTGGCGGGACTCGAGTGGGCGGTGACGAGATCGCCGGAGACGGAGGCTAGGGACCGGACGAGGGGGAGGCCGGTGAGGTCGGAGGGGGTGAAGAAGGATCCGGCGATGGGGAACCGCCGGCGACGGAGGTCGGTGAAGACGCTGGCGCTCGACATCGGTGGAAGTTTTACGGTTAGGTTTTCGAATTGAGGAAATTGAGAGAGAAGAAAAAGGAGGAATTTTTATTTTTGGGCATATGATTGGAGAAATCCCTGAAATTTTATTTTTGGTCAAGCTTCATAAAGGGCTATAGCTTTAAAGTGAGCGTGGCTATAGCTTTAAAAGGAGGGAAACAAATTTCCAGCTCCGATAAGAGGATTGACGTCAGCGAGTTCGAGTTGAAGGGGGGTTGGTTTCGGTAAATTGGAGGACGCGTCTGTGCTATTGTCTACTGTTGATAGGGGTAAGGCTGTCTTTTGCTATATAATGTGGTTAACCTTTTCTTTTCTTTTTTATTTCTTTATTGTATAGAATTATTAGTCATGGATGAGTGTACAACAACAAAATTGGAAGGAAGAAAAAAAAAAATTGGAGGGATTATTATTTTTCATAATCTAAAAATTTCAATTCCTTCAAAAGAGAGACAAAATAGAAAGAAAAAAATTTGAAGACTTATACTAATTAACAGTTATATTTCTATATTAATTGTATTATTTAAAATTATTCGTAAAGTTAAATAGTAAATAAGTATTTTTAGTTGATGATAGTATTGGTAAAAGTTATATGTATATATTTTTTTACTTTAACTTCTATACCAAACAAAGGAAAGTACATATCTTCTCTTTTCCATCCTTCCTACCAAACTCGAAATGATGTTTTCTTTCCATATGGTTGTGAGTACGAATTAGGATATGAAAAAACACCAACATCGATGACTAGTAGGGATGAAATAAGTTCCAGTTCAGGCATCATTATAATCATCAGATAGGGAAGCGGGAAAAACTATTTTCTTTCACTTTTCCATCCATCCTACCAAACACATCCTAGAGGATGACAACCAGTAGTGAACGAGCACAAATTTCCTCCCTCCGAACTCGACTTCTGAAAAATATAGATTGAAATTTAAAATGAGCTAATAATTGGATTTAAAAATTTGGCTTTTCTTAAATATTCACTAGCATACACTCTATTATCTACGCGCTTCTTTTAATTCAAAATTTTGATTAGGTTGAATTATACACAAAATTAAACTTATTTATAGTCCATAAATTTTGTTCAAAACTAAAAGTATATATATATATATATATATATATATATATATATATATATATATATATATATATATATATATATATATGTTTTTGTGTGTTATATCTTTTATTTAAAAAAAAAAAAGATTATGGGGATTTTCCGGGAGCCAAACTCCAACCAGCTAAGCTAATAATTTGATTATCGACACCCCCTTGGTCAAAGCATAGCGGAAAAGCCCCGTGGGCATATGGAAAAGTTCTATTAGGTCCCTATTATTTTCATAAATAGATCTTTCGTATATTAATAATGTAATAAAGCTTTCGTGGACCTAAACCAAATTTGTCCTGGATTCTGTTGGCGGAGAAAGGAGAAAGATGTGGATAACATTGGAGTGCGGTATCCTGTGGAAAGCGCCACGTGGGATAAAGTCAACCCACTGACGCTAGAGAAGGAAATGACAAACAATCGTTGACGAATATATCACATAAATTTTCATATATGGCATCAAATCTTGAGAAAATTACCCAAAAAAAAAAAAATTATTTAAAATTATTATAAATAAAAAACAAAAACTTTCTTACTTGTATTTTAGTAGATCGAATAAAAATTAATATTTAGTTGTCCAAAACAACTCTACTATTAAGATTTTTAATTTAATTTAATTTTATTTGTATTTCATCGATAAGAAAACAAAAATAAAATAATTAACTCTCTATCCAAAACTTCTTTCACAAAAATGTTTTCAAATTTAAGTTTTTAATTTTTTGGTTATTTATATTAATTACTCATATATTTTTGGTTTATAACACAGGGTACTCTTACTTTAAAAAAAGTTACACTGGCCGGTCATACTTTTTTTTTTATTATACGAGGTACCATTTTTTTAACATAAAAGTAAAAAAAATTATAACACTAACTACTCATATTTTTAATTTTTTTCTAAATTGAAGAATGGTCAGTGTAATTTATTTAAAAGTAGGAATACCCCGTGTCATAAGCAAAAAAACATAGAGGTGGTTAGTGTAAATAATTTTTTTTTGAAAATTTTTAAAAATTATAAAAAAATTAATGGAAATTTACTTAGTACATTTTCACCTTAATATTTTTTTTTCTATTTTAAAAAATATAAAAAAGGAAAATGGGTATTTTCTCCTTAATAAAAAAATTAAATCTTTTTAAAATATAGAAAAATGTCGTTTTCAAAAAAATCTATTTTTTTTTGTTTAAAGAATTATTGAAAAATTAAAAGAAAATTATTCCAAATCCCTCCACCCGTCCGCATGCAACAATTAAAAAAATAAGACAAAACGTCCCTATTGGGCGACATGCTTCCTCTCTTTTTTCGTTTTTTTTCTTCGGTCGAAATAAAAATGTCCTTAGCGCGTTTTGAACTTATTGTTTTTAAATGAAAACGTTCTTAGTAAAAACGTTTTGGACAAAATTGTCCTTATTAAGGATATTTTTATTCTTTATCCATAATTTTGTCAAACTATTTCTTCTCACCTAATTTACTCAATTTGATGCTCCATAGAAAAATTTCTAAATTTAAATATATATATATATATATATATATATATATATATATATATATATATACACACACACACGACTTACACGGTTTATTTTGAACCATTTTTAAGCCTCTTTATCAAGAGTAAAGATAATATTATATGAGAATTGGTGTTGTCCATATTATTATTACTATTGTTTCATTATTTTATTATAACTCTATTTTACTTTACAAAATTTCTAAAAAAAACATACAATAAAAAAACAATTATCATGTCTTTCTCGAATTTTATAAAAAAATTACTAATATTCTTTGTTTTATAACTAACTATAATTAACAACAAAATATATTAAATTATCTACATTAGTAGCCTAATATTCTATACAGTCAACAATGATAAGCTTTCTATTTCACACTAGTAACATGAACGTGCATTGCACACGCGTAAAAAATTTGTTAAATTTTTCTTAATATAAATCTATTATAAATATTGTCGTCCCTAGAAATTGAACTTAGACAACCAAAGAAAATGCCTCCCTCCTTGACCACTTGAATTAGATAATCATATTATGTAGTTAAATAATTAGTTTTTTTCAAATAATCAATGGAGTATTTACAAACGGCTTAAAGGGTTCAATTTTGAGCATTTACCAAGTCACCTTATATTAGTAGAGATTTATTAATGAAACCAAGAAAGTTCATAAGGTGATATATATGCCGAGATCTTTGGCCCAAACCCGACATTAATTCTCATTGGTACAAATTCACATTCTCATTGGTACAAATTCACATTTTGTGAGGAGGCAAACTCTCCCGTGTGATGTTCACATGATTTCTCTGTATCATTATCGATTCAAACTCAGATATGATCGAATTGTTAAGAGTAATTAGATTTATGATTAGATATTAGTTAGATTTAATAATAGGTTCATTTTCTTATATTGATACATATCTCTTCTTCTACTCCTATTCGGATACACACATCTTCTTCTACTCCTATCCGGATATATATATATATATATATATATATATATATATATATATATATATTGGTAGTTGTATGATCTTTTTACATCATCCAATAATAAAATTAATATTGTTGATTTGTTTCATGGTATCAGATCATAGAATTTTTTTTAATCCGAGAACCATCCAAAATATCATAGTCGAATCATTGAAGGTCACTTGTCGAGCAAGTGCCTCCACTGTCGTCTCTTCTCTACAAATTCGACGCTCCTGCACCAATATTCATCAAAGCCTTCGGCCGCAAGATCGTCCGCTATTGTGCATCGTTCTATGCAGTTGAGGAATGTGCTTCTACTCCATCCAAGCACCGCCAACTTTGCCACAAAAGTAGAATTAAAATTGTTGGTATGCCAACTTTGACTTTCCTTATCTTTTATATTTGAAAATTTTTGACTTATAAGGGCCAAAACTTGGTATGCCAACTTTGCTACAAAAGTAAAGTTATCAACTTTGCTACAAAAGTAAAGTTGGAACTCTAGTTATTTGTTCACAAGGAGACTTGGAAAAGTTAATATAAAAAAACAAAACAAAACAAAACAAAAAAAGGCCTGGTCCAAGTTAGGCGGTTGTAATGACCAACAATTCTTCTTCTTCTTATTCAAAGTTTGAATAAAAAAAATGTGTCATCTATGTACCTATTGCATAAAGCATTGTCATTATGCTATCACCTGCTATGCTCGTCAACGGTCTTGTATGATTTATTTCCATTAACATAAGGCGTCATCCAGTGGATAATTATTTTTTGCTTCATCCACATTTAAGGATGCAATTTTTCAAGCGAATAAAGACAAAGGATTCTTCCTTAACTTGATCTCCAGTGCCTCATGCTGACATTGTTGATAGTACACAGGCATCGGCAGATATTCAGCACCGCCTTACTTAGTTAGAGCTCTAGGTCCAGCTCCGGCTCCAGTGCCAACCTGTCTTTGTTGGCTTATCTACATCTGCCTCTACTAGTACGTCTACTTCTTAGATATTAGACTCTGGTTCTTCTCATCATATGACTTCTGACCTTAGTCTCTTATCTAGTATTACATCTTTACCATCTCACTTTTTCTTTTTACACACGGTTGATGGTTCTCAGTTGGTCATCACTTAATCTGGCTCCATTATTTTTGACACTTTGAGTCTTACTTTTGTCTTACATGTTCCTCATCTTACTTTACACCTCATATGGGTTAGTAGCCTTTGTGAGAGTGGACTTATTATTTCTTTTGATTCTCTTACATGTTCTGTGAAGGATCCTCGTACGGGCCGAACGATTGGTTGTGCTCATAGGCTGGGGCGGTTGTACCACTTAGAGTTTTTTTATCTTCTATCAACTCAATCTTTGAGTTCTAGTCATGTTGTCATCGTCACGTCTGTCGCCGACTTTTGGCACAGACGCTTAGGTCATATTTCAGAGCCCCGTCTAAAGACTTTATTCCATACACTACAACAAAATAGGGTTTTAACGACACTTGAAAAGTGCCGTGTATTACTTTCCACGACACTTTTTAAGTATAGTCTGCAGGGGTATCGTAGAAAATATGTTTACTTTCAACGACACATCATAAGTACCGTGTAATAAATTTATGATGACACTTTTTGAATGTCGTATAATAATTTTTTATGGCATGGGACTGATGTCATCTTAACGTGCTTCAATGACATCTGATAAGTGTCATCATAAAATTTAATGAACTTTCGACGACACGACAAAATTGCCATGTAATAACTTTATGACGACGCTTTCTTAATGTCGTTAATGCTTATTTCACGACACTCTAGTGTGTCATCTTAATGTTATGGATATTTTTCACAACACTTTTTATGTGTAATCTAAACATGCAAATCATAAATATCATTGATATCACAACACTTTATATGTATCATCTAACTTACTTCAATAACACTTTTGTAGTGCCTTTAAAATATCACCAAAATATTGATATTTAAATTGATTTATTTGTATATTTATTTTCATATAAATTAACCAAAACCAATTTCACAGATAATAAAATTTTAATGACCTAATAATAATATATATTAAATATCTCAAATCCATACAAAGTCTGAATAAAAAGTAATATTGAGAACAACAACAAAATCTATTACATAATAAAGTCTATTACATAACAAATAAGATTCCTACTAGTACTACCTAGCACCCAACTCTTTCCAGCATCAAACTCGAACCTAATCCGAACTCATCAATGGATATGAACACAAAAAGATTGGAAATTAATATTTTGACTTTCAAACTGACCATACAAATGCTACTGCAAAACAAGCATTGAAAGTACGTACATGACTTGGAGGTATATGTTTTCTACCCAAGAGATCCAATAAAATTGTTCCATAACTATAAATAAGACTTTCTGGAATTACCCTTCCTACACAAGATAACACCCAATAAAATGATATAATGGATGGAACATTGCATGGATATAAATATATGAACAAGAACAAGGGATAATATAGAATTACAAAAAACATAAATAGAAATCATATTATTATATTTATATCATAGAAACATAAATATAAATCATATTAGACCAATCTAATGGCAAAAGTCCTCCAAAATGTTTTGGGAAAACCAAGGTTGTAGTTTAACAGTTTCATTACCAATATCAGATTTAGATGTGAGAGGCATGGCACTGTCTCTCACATTTGGATCACACTTTGGAAGTTCTTTCACTTGAGTGGACCCTCCTCCCCAAGCACAAGTTTATGACCATATCGTGTGCTTCAAGGATCTGTGAGTGAGTGAGCACGGTTTATGACCAGATCGTGTGGAAAAATTAGTACTATCCCGACGCTAGCGATAATATCGCCTTTGGGCCATGTTCTTGAAGCACCGTCGAAGAACATTCGCCAAACGGCTTATGCGCTTGTGGTCATGTTTGAGTCCGCTACTACGTCTGGGATCTCCTCGTAGAGCTTTGAGGTTTTCGGTACATGATGGACTGCCAAAAAATCTGTTAATACTTGGTCTTTGACCGCCTTTTATGGGACAAATACCATATCGTATGGTGACAACAATATTGTCCATGTGGCTAGGCTATAGTTGAGCACTCTGGGTTTAGTCATAAGGACCCTGAGAGGATTAACTCACGAGATTACATGGATGGTTTGTCCTGCCACGTAATGTTGGGTCTTCTGAATGGCAAAGACCAGAGTGAGGTACTCCTTCTCGATGGAGTTGTACCTGTGCTCTGCGTCGGCCATCATTCTACTAAGATAGTAGATGACCTGTTCATGACAAGCATCATTTTTCTAGGCTAGTAGAGCTCCGAGGGAGTGATCCATTGCCCGTACATTTATCAAGAAGGGTCTTCCCATCCATAATAGGGGCCACAAATACTAGGGGATTCGTAAGATACTGCTTGATGTCGTCAAAGGCACGCTGGCATTCTTCATTCCAGACAAAGGAGACTCCCTTTTTCATAGGCTGAGTGAACGGATGACAAAGTCCAGAGAGGTTTGATATGAACCTCATGATGTATATCAGTCTTTCTTGAAGGCCACGAAGTTCTCTGAGGTTCTTCGGTGTGTGCATTTCGAGGATGGCTTAGTCTTGTCGGGGTCCACGTGGATACACTTCGAAGTTATGACAAAGTCCAGAAATTTGCCGATAGAGACTCCCAGAAAGGATTTGGTAGGATTCATCTTGAGCTGGTGCGCACTCATGAGGTCGAACACAGTCTTCAAATTCTGGAGGTAATCATCTTTGGAGCGACTCTTGACAGGGATGTCATCAACGTAACACTCCACTGTCTTGCGTAGATACTCATAGAAGATGGTGCTCATAGCTCGCTGGTATGTAGCACCTACATTCTTCAGACCGAAGGACATGACTGTGTAGCAGTATACTCCTATCGACGCACGAAAAGATATATGCTTCTCGTCGTCAAGTCCTCATAACTCCAGACAAAGACATCGATGTATTCCTTGACGAGCTATATTAGGAATTTCTGATCCTCATTGGACAAACTCTTGCTGATAAAGATAGGTTTAGGGGAGGACTCCTCACCCAGATTAATTTGTACAACTTTTTCCTTAGTGGAAGGTTCTCGTTGTTCGAACCGCATCTCCCATTGTGCGTCTAGGCGTTGGGCCCATGGTTCTACTTTAAAGAATTTAGGTGGATCCTCGTCGTCTTCCTCAGGATCACCTGACACCATATTGGCAGACAATATTTGTTTGAGCATCTCTCCGATACTTATGTCGAAGTCCCAAGAGAAAGATTCTAAAGAGTGAGAGTATAACTCATCATCTTCATCCAAGCCTTTGGAGGTCGTGGGAGGCGCGACATACACTAATCCATGCTTGGTCTTATGGTAGTGATCCTCGGACTTGCCTGCAGGCGCCTGCAGATGCAGAGGCAGCCATCGTCCTTTGCCGTGGTTCAAGCCCCTAGCAGCTTTCATATCGTATCTCATCTTTTGGATGAGGAGCTTGGTTTGAGAACTGTACCGGTGAAGTAGTATTTTGCCGATATCGGGTTCTGGCTCTAATTTTCTTGAGACGGAGGATTGGAGACTTTTCACTCTGCCGAAGATGATGACTTTGTCTTTCCTCTTCCTTTCTGAAACTATGAATTAGGAGTTTTGACTGGGGAGAACTCGGTTGACTGTATAGGTGGAAGTTACCTGTGTATGCAGGTGCAAGCCTAGACCGTGCTCCATAGAATATAATGTGTTGAGATGTACAACATTCAAGTAGTTCAAAGATAGCCCTTTATTCATAAATAAGGTATCTTATCCTCAGAAATTATATCGTCAAGAGAAATGACGTTAGCATGAACGACTACGTACTCCTCCAGTTCATCCTTTCCAAGATCTACACCAGTGCGAGCGATGGCTTTTGAGGTCTCATGTGCATCTTTAACACTAGGGGTTCAAAATTTGTAGCAGGTGTCGGATCTTTCTTCAAAGGTCGACTCGGTCTATGAAGGCAAACGACCAGAGGTTCAGGTACTTTCCTGTGCAGTTACACCATGAGGGGAGGGGTTATGTCGGGAGCGCTTGCTTTGAGATGGACTCCGTGATACCATAAAGTTTTATTAAAAATACAAGGGCTCATCTGATGTTGTCCCAGACTCTGCCTTATCGTCGGCATCATTGCCATCTTTATTTTGGTGGATTTGCTTGTAGAGGATCGGGTCAGAGTAATAGGCCTGGACCCCTTTGAATGGATCAACATCGACAAATTCGGTCTTGACGACGCCGTGATCGTCCACATACTTCAAGCACTGGTACAAGATTGATAGTACGATCATATACTAATGTATCCATGGACGTCCCAACAGGACGTTGTAGGAGACGTCTACGTCTATGATGTAGCAAGTGACCTCTGTTTTCTAGTCGTCGATTTAACACTTCAAATAAATCTTGCCCAGAGGGTAGCTCCTTCCTGAGTTGAAGATATTGATGGCAGTATTAGTGTCACGCCCCAGTCCCAAAATACCGAGGGACTGAACGCGTGATAATGGCCAACAGCACGCACCGATGGACAAACCCAATTTAATGGATCCATCGGGGCATACTTAAGCTGTATTACATCAGTCAGGGTTTACTATTCTATCCACAGAATAAAGATAGCAATAACAGCAAAAGAAATATTAACAACATCCAGTCAAAAGTAAATAAAATCGGAGAACAATCCGATATAAAGTCTGTTACAATGTTCTCATAAACAGGAAATAAAGAGTTTAATTAAACAGGAAAGAGAGTCTATTTGCCATAAAGACTGAGCATGGAAGAAGCGGATGTTCAGGAGAAGTCCTCAGTGATTACCTCGTCCTCAGGTACTGGTACTGTTCCGAGAAGTGCTCATGTTCCGTACACCTCAGGGTAGATCTCGTCTGCTAATCCTGGGGACATAATCCGGATCCAGGTCCTCAGGGGACATAGCAAGGTACAAGAAAGCTCAAGCCAAAATAATGCAGTAAATGAAACAAATAGGGTAAATAAATAAACCAGCTAAGTGATAATACAAGTGAGAGTTTTAGTCATACTCAGGCTGAGACTATTACAGGATCAGTGTTGAAGAAACCATAGCAGTATTTTCTCGAAGGGCCAGAACTTGCGCCAAAGCTCTGTATCAGAGACTATGACACCTCCAGATGACATTATTTATATTATAATCAGCCTTGATATGGTAATACTTTCCCCACCCAATGTAATCTCATGTCACAGTTCACGATTTTCATGTTACGCAAGATCAAAACTAATGCAATAAGTCAGGATAAAATCTAAGCATGTAAAGATGTCATAAACCTGTATCCTATACAGAATCACCTTGAATATTTTAGGACGATTCTGTCTCATGATTCGTGTCAAGTGTCCTGGGTATAATGCACTTGATAGGGCAAGTACGATAATGTAAATGTCACGATATCCATCTCTAGGTAACGTTACACAACCCCGCGTACGGTGTTGGCACCCGACTATTAATCGAAAGCTAAGTAAGTCACACGGCCCTAGGGTTGAGCATGTACAACAGTCACAGAAAATAAAGCAAGAGAACAAAATGAATCAATAAGCAGCAATTTATGGCAAGGTACACTTGCCTGGGTTTCCAGCTCCAATTGTAGCTCTGGCTTCAGTGGGGATTGCAGGCAGTACTCCGGCTGCTGAAATAGATATCACCATCAGATCCAGAAATTATTAATCAGCTAGAAACGCCTGTCCTTGAGTCCAATTTGGAGACAAGGACAAAAATAATATTTCGGGTTAAAGCGGGGTCCACATGTGGGCCGCTTTGCGCCGAAAAATACGTCAGGGTCAAAGGTCTCCAAAACAGTCCAACTTAGTGTCAACAGGTCAGGAACGATGATACGAACCCAACGGAACTTCCAGAATTGGATTTCGATGAGCCGTTCTCAAAATCGCCAGTCGAGTGGAGCCTATGGGGCCTACGACACACGATTTTGTCAACGTTCTCAGAATCGAACCAAACTTGGCTCACATGACCAGCGTATTGCTACAAGACCGATGGCGCAAGTTTTGTCTCGATCTGACTTGTGTACACTAAGTTACAGCGAGAACCAGAAAGGTCGAATACGGGACGGTGTCTGCGGATACGTATTGATTCCGGTGTGCATGCACATCCGAATCAGCTTCTGTGAAATCCCGCACGTCCGTATCAACGATGCGCACGTATCTGTGAAGACCGCACGCGACCAAGTCGTCCTGTTTGGCGGGACGTACTCAGTTCCGGGTTGAAACAGGGCGTTGGTTTTCCTGTTTTTGGATCGCGGTTCACGATCACCACAGGACGCGATACACCGAACGGATTGCACGGACATCGAGGGGGTCATACAGGCTACGCGATGCAACAAACAGAATAGAAATCGGGGTAGCGAGAAGTGAGATACGAGTACCTGAACAGGGCTCCAGAAAACAAAAATCTCCGTGTCCGACACGCCTAGGGTTAGGGTTTCTAGGGCTCTGATGCAGTTGGCCGGAGCTCAGGCGGGCCGGAGGGAGCTGGGGACGGCACTGGCGGCGCTGGCCGGAGGCGGTGGGGCAGGTACGTCGGAGGCGGAGGTCGTCCGGTGCCGGGACTGCTGCGGCAGCTGCTGCTGCGGCCGGATCGGGCGGCTGAGGGAAAGGATGAGGAGAGGGAAGGAGGAGAGAGGGCTGGACGAGGCGGCGCGCCGGCGGAGCTAGGGCGAGGGGAGGAGGTGGCGCGGAGGGGCTGCTGCTTGGTTCTGCGAGGAGGAGGTGGAGGAGGTAGCCGGCAGGGGCGAGGGCCGGAGGAGAGGGTGGCTAGGGCTTTATATAGGGGAGAAGCGGGGAGGCGGTGCGTCGACCGGTGCGGGGAGGCCGAGCGGTCGGGCAGCGAAGCGGCGGCCGGTGCGGGTAGCCGGAGCGGTCGGGGAGGCCAATCGGCGGCGGCGGCAGCGTTATACGGCAGAGGGGAGGAAAACCGTCGGCGGCTGAACGGTTTGGGAGAGGAGGAGTTATCGGGTCGGGCGGACGGGTCGGGTCCTAGCGGATCCGGCTCGATCCAAAACACTGCGGGTCGGGTCTGGGCTAGTGGGTCGGGTCTGGGTTAGACCCGGATCCGACCCGCTAAGGATTTGGTTTAATTTAAATGAACCCGGTTCAGAAATTGGTTTGGTTTGGTTTATTTTAAATAAACCCGGTTTATTTTGATTTAATTAATTAATTAATTAGTTTTTAGAGCTTTTAAAATACTTTCGGGGTCCAATAAATTCCCGAAAAATATCCTATGTCTAGTTTTCCATTTTACACCATAAAATATTATTTTCATAATATTTTAATATTATTTATTATTATTTAAAAATCACTTAATAATTAAAACACCTGAATTTAATTACAGAAAAATCCCAAAAAATTGTGAAAATCCAAATTTAAAAATTCTTGAAAATCAAGGGTTTTACAATCTACCCCCCTAAGAGGATTGCGTCCTCGCAATCAAAGAATAACCGGTCAACAGAGATGACACGGTTGTAAAATTTATTCAAAACAGAAAATCAAGGTTGAGGGTTTAAACACATAGGGAAAATCATTTCCCTAAGAAATGGAAGTTATACAATTTTCCAAATGTAGGAAATCTAGAGAATTACAGTTTTAAAAAAACCAGGTTATCTTTCAAAAACATATCAGTTTATCATTTATAAAATATTCTGAATTATTGGCAAGTTCAAAATTATCAGGTTAACACTAGGTTATCAATTATTAGCAAGTTAAAACTGTTAGGTCAAGTCTAGGGTCACGAACCAGCAGGCACGAACTACAGAAATGCTAGAAACGGAACTACAAAAACTTACTCACATTAGCTACTCCATGGTTCTGCGTGTCTCCCACAGTCATTGCGAAAGCTTGGCCACGTCCTTGAGGTGGTGCTCTCTGCTGTTGCTGGGCTTGCTGGTAGGGTGCTGCTTGAAGTGCCAAGGGTGGTCTTGGTTGATGTCCTCCTGGTGCTGGTAGAGCTTGTTGGTTTGCCCTTGGTGCTCCTTCTCCACGTTGAGTGCAATCCCTTACCGAATGCTGATGGGATCCACATGCTAAACACAGCCCTAATCTGCGTCGACATTCCTTGGCGATATGGCCTGCTTTGCCACAGTAGTGACAAGTAGTAAGGACTATCACTTGTGGTGTAGATACTTTCTACTGTTGGTGAGGTCTCTTTGCAGTTTCTTCTTGTGGTGCTTTGGATGTTGCTGATGGGGAAGGCCGCTTCAGACTGGTTTCTCTCCTGGTGACGCGCTCCATGCGTCGGGCTGCAGCAAGGACGTCCGAGTACGAAGTTGGTACGACGGATCCGATCAGTTTCTGTAGCTCGAAGTTGAGTTCGTCGAAAAACTTCTCGGCCTTCTCTTCTTCTGCCGGGATCAATGTTGGGGCAAAGCGACTTAGACGAATGAACTCGGCGTTGTACTCTTCCACCGTCATAGCATCCTGAGTGAGACGATTGAACTTGTCCCGAAGTTCTGATCGAGTGATAGCCGGTATGTACATCTCCTGAAAGAGTCTGGAGAACTCTTTCCAAGTAACTCGGTCTGGTCCGAGCCTGGTCTCCTCGGATAGCCACCAGTGATGAGCATTGTCCGTCAATTGCATTCTGACGGCAGTCATCCAACGTTCCTGGAGAAGCACAGCTGCTTCTAATTGATGCCGAATGTTGGTGAGCCATTCATGAACTTCTGTTGGTCCCTCCTTGCCAGAAAAGGTACGGGGCTTCAGCTGGCGGAAATCGGTGATAGAGCCCGTCATTGGTCGTCGAGCCGGTAGGTTGACCTGCTCTAGTGCATTTACTATGTTGTTCCTCAAGTACTCAGCCTCGCGACGTTGGGCCTCATTTTGGACTTGTTGTTGGGCTTGCATCATTGCATAGATCATTTAGAATATTTGTTGCCCGTCAATAGGCTGTCCTTGTGGGAATACAGACATCGGTGGAACGAACTGTGGCGGGGGTGGAATGTCATCACGTCGAAATCTAGAAGTTTGCTGATCTGCTTGGCTGCTTCGGTGAGTAGAGGGATCTCCACTCAATAGCGTCACTTCATCTTCTCCGTAAGTGGCTTCAGCACCTATTGGTGTTCTTGCTGGAGTTCCGTCGTTTACTTGTGAATCCATTACTCTGCATCAAAAATAAACTATAAGAGGCGCACAGGAATCAAGGCAAGATGCAAGTCAAAAATTAGTTCGAATACGATATAGATATCAAAAATGATTCAAGCAAGTGGATGAGATCCTAAAAACTTATCCTATTCTTATTGCAGGACTGTTCGGTCCCTAAGTTGAAACTGAACAATTTAGTCGTTGACCTGCATGGGCCACCACAAAAACCATGTCACGCCCCAGTCCCAAAATACCGAGGGACTGGACGCGTGATAATGGCCAGCAGTACGCACCGATGGACAAACCCAATTTAATGGATCCATCGGGGCATACTTAAGCTGTATTACATCAGTCAGGGTTTACTATTCTCATCCACAGAATAAAGATAGCAATAACAGCAAAAGAAATATTAACAACATCCAGTCAAAAGTAAATAAAATCGGGGAACAACCCGATATAAAGTCTGTTACAATGTTCTCATAAACAGGAAATAAAGAGTTTAATTAAACAGGAAATAGAGTCTATTTGCCATAAAGACTGAGCATAGAAGAAGCGGATGTTCAGAAGAAGTCCTCAGCGATCACCTCGTCCTCAGGTACTGGTACTGTTCCGAGAAGTGCTCATGTTCCGTACACCTCAGGGTAGATCTCGTCTGCTAATCCTGGGGACATAATCCGGATCTAGGTCCTCAGGGGACATAGCAAGGTACAAGAAAGCTCAAGCCAAAATAATACAGTAACTGAAATAAATAGGGTAAATAAATAAACCAACTAAGTGATAATGCAAGTGAGAGTAGTCATACTCAGGCTGAGACTACTACAAGATCAGTGTTGAAGAAACCATAGCAGTATTTTCTCGAAGGGCCAGAACTTGCGCCAAAGCTCTGTATCAGAGACTATGACACCTCCAGATGAAATTATTTATATTATAATCAGCCTTGATATGGTAATACTCTCCCCACCCAATGTAATCTCACGTCACAGTTCACGATGTTCATGTTATGCAAGATCAAAACTAATGCAATAAGTCATGATAAAATCTAAGCATGTAAAGATGTCATAAACCTGTATCCTATACAGAATTACCTTGAATATTTCAGGACGATTCTGTCTCATGATTCGTGTCAAGTGTCCTAGGTATAATACACTTGATAGGGCAAGTACGATAATGTAAATGTCACGATATCCATCTCTAGGTGACGTTACACAACCCCGCGTACGGTGTTGGCACCCGACTATTAATCGAAAGCTAAGTAAGTCACACGGCCCTAGGGTTGAGCATGTACAACAGTCACAGAAAATAAAGCAAGAGAACAAAATGAATCAATAAGCTGCAATTTATGGCAAGGTACACTTGCCTGGGTTTCCAGCTCCAATTGTAGCTCTGGCTTCGGTGGAGATTGCAGGCAGTACTCCGGCTGCTGAAATAGACATAACCATCAGATCCAGAAATTATTAATCAGCTAGAAATGTCTGTCCTTGAGTCCAATTTGGAGACAAGGGCAAAAATGACATTTCGGGTTAAAGCGGGGTCCACATATAGGCCGCTTTGCACCAAAAAATGTGTCATGGTCAAAGGTCTCCAAAATAGTCCAACTTAGTGTGAACAGGTCAGGAACGATGATACGAACCCAACGGAACTTCCAGAATTGGATTCCGATGAGCCGTTCTCAAAATCGCCAGTCGAGTGGAGCCTGTGGAGCCTACGACACACGATTTTGTCAACGTTCTCAGAATCGAACCAAACTTGGCTCACAGGACCAGCGTATTGCTACGAGATCGATGGCGCAAGTTTTGTCTCGATCCGACTTGTGTACACTAAGTTACAGCGAGAACCAGAAAGGTTGGATACGGGGCGGTGTCCGCGGATACGTATTGATTCCGGTGTGCACGCACATCCGAATCAGCTTCTGTGAAATCCCGCACATCCGTATCAACGACGCGCACGTATTTGTGAAGACCGCACGCGACCAAGTCGTCCTGTTTGGCGGGGCGTACTCAGTTCCGGGGTAAAACAGGGCGTTGATTTTCCTGTTTTTGGATCGCGGTTCACGATCACCACAGGACGCGATGCACCGAGCGGGTTGCACGGACATCAAGGGGGTCATACAGGCTACGCGATGCAACAAACAGAATAGAAATTGGGATCGCGAGGAGTGAGATACGAGTACCTGAACAGGGCTCCAGAAAACAGAAATCTTCGTGTCCGACTCGTGTCCGACACGCCTAGGGTTAGGGTTTCTAGGGCTCTGATGCAGTTGGCCGGAGCTCAGGCGGGCCGGAGGGAGCTGGGAGCGGCGCTGGCCGGAGGCGGCGGGGCAGGTACGTAATAGGCGGAGGTCGTCCGGCGCCGGGACTGCTGCGGCAGCTGCTGCTGCGGCCGGATCGGGCGGCTGAGGGAAAGGAGGAGGAGAGGGAAGGAGGAGAGAGGGCTGGGCGAGGCGGCGCGCCGACGGAGCTAGGGCGAGGGGAGGAGGTGGCGCGGAGGGGCTGCTGCTGGGTTCTGCGAGGAGGAGGTGGAGGAGGTAGCCGGCGGGGGCGAGGGCCGAAGGAGAGGGTGGCTAGGGCTTTATATAGGGGAGAAGCGGGGAGGCGGTGCGTCGACCGGTGCGGGGAGGCCGAGCGGTCGGGCAGCGAAGCGGCGGCCGGTGCGGGTAGCCGGAGCGGTCGGGGAGGCCAATCGGCGGCGGCGGCCGCGTTATACGGCGGAGGGGAGGAAAATCGTCGGCGGCTGAACGGTTTGGGAGAGGAGGAGTTGTCGGGTCGGGCGGACGGGCGGATGGGTCGGGTCCTAGCGGATCCGGCCCGATCCAAAACACTGCGGGTCGGGTCTAGGTTAGACCCGGATCTGACCCGCTAAGGATTTGGTTTAATTTAAATGAACCCGGTTCAGAAATTGGTTTGGTTTGGTTTATTTTAAATAAACCCTGTTTATTTTGGTTTAATTAATTAATTAATTTTTAGAGCTTTTAAAATGCTTCCGGGGTCCAATAAATTCCCGGAAAATACCCTATGTCCAGTTTTTTATTTTACACCATAAAATATTATTTTCATAATATTTTAATATTATTTATTATCATTTAAAAATCACTTAATAATTAAAACACCTGAATTTAATTACAGAAAATTCCCAAAAAATTCCAGAAAATTGTAAAAAAATCAAAATTTAAAAATTGTTAAAAATCAGGGGTTTACAATTAGTTGCTGCCTGGCGATGCATCGTGATGTCCAAGGTCTGAAGCAGACTCTGCGGGGTGATATTGATTGACGAACCAGGGTCGATGTGCATCTGGTCCACCTTGATGGCGCCAATGTACCCTGTGTAATACAGAGGATGATCTTGCTGATTATTCTTCAGCAACATATCTTGTTGTGAGAACATGATGTTGGGTATCGCCTCCATCACATTATTGAAGTGGGGGCATACGGCAGGATCTTCCGCTGGCGTTACGCCAGGTAGGTGTCGGCATTCTGCAATGCCTCACTCAGAGCAACCCGAGTGTCTTTGGAGATTCAGAAAAGCTCAAATAGTGACAACTTTACTGGGGTATTGGCCAGTTATGCCAAGATGTCAAAGTTGTAGGGCTTCTTCAGCCTCTGAGCGGTATCTTTGTCCAGCGGTTTGTCGAAGCGAGTTTCTTTATGCTTAGACTTGTCCGCTTCCGAAGGCTGGGATAGACCCGGATCGGATGCGGCGATTGGGAGCATATCATCGTCAGGGATATCGTACTTTCATTGGTACGCCAGTCCTGACCTAGTTGTTCCAGATATAGCTTCTTCTGAGAGGATAAAAACCATGTAGCAGGACTTGGATTTCTTATTCTTGGACTTGGTGGAGGAAGGTGTTGCCTGTTGTATCAAGTCAGGTGCAAGATCTGGATAAACCCACATGACCTCCCCTCTTAATGTGGTAAGAGGTATCAGTCCGGCTATTTGGTCTCGAGCTGGCGAAAGATTGACAACTTCCATTGTTGTCCAGGGGGTCAGGATTACTCTGACTTGGGCTTCCGTCGTCGGAAAGTTGCCGAACTGGAAGATACCATGTTAGTGGCAAATATTTTGTCATCGAAGTCCAAGGTGAGGGCCTTGGTGTCGAACAGACGCTGGATGTACCGCTTCAGTGTGTAGCAATCCCGCGTTGCATGGTGAAAATACCAATAGTAGTAGCAGTACTTCGGATTATTTACCTCGACTGTCTCAACTGGGTGCTTGACGTCGGGGAGCTGAAGCTTGTTTTCCTTCATTAGTACGTCGAAGATTGCCATGACGTAATCATCTTCGAAGGAATAAGTTTTGTTCAATTTTGGAGCCTCTGTGGGCTTTTGCTAGGGCTTCTTGATTATATGGGCGACAAGAGCCTGATTTCCCTTGCTGTCCTGGACGCTATTGTCGTTGTTGTTGTTGTTGTTTTAGGGTTTTTTCCCCTATCATCAGCAACGTGGATCTGTATTCCCAAGAGACGGGTTTCCTTCACCTTCTTCTCAGCACCGACGATATTTATGATGAATACCATCCAGTCTTTAAACTGAGAGTCGTCCATCCAAAGTCTGACTGTGGGAAGGAGATTTCTTCAGCAGGTGTCAATCTGTGTGGACTCAGGGTTACCGAAGGATAACTTTAGCGCCACTTGCATGTATCTCTCGATTTACTCTCATACAAACTCTCTCTTTGCGTGATATCCATTAAAGAGGACATCGTCATGTCATTTCCTCCATCGTAGAACTGAGCGAGAAAAATACCTTTGAGATTGTCGAAAGACGAAATACAGTTGTCCTGGAGGCTGCAGAACCAATCGAAGGATATTCCAGACAATGCCCCGACAAAGAGCTTGGTTATGAGGGCGTCGTTGTGAGGCAGATGTCTCGTTGCCATCTGTAAGTAACCATGAACTGACGGGAGATGTCTTTCCATCAAACAGAGTCAAGTTGAAGGGCTTATACTTGGGCGGGTACAGTACATCTCTCCATTCGAGGGGATACGGTTGTCGGATCCCAAGCTTGCGCAGTGAGTCCTGATTGTCCATTGAGTCTAGGCGGGCCCAGAATTCTCGGACCTCCCGTACTTCTTCCCGAGCTTCATCGACTGCGGAAGGAGCGGATGATCCGGGCAGGGGATGATTACCGCCAACGGGTGGACCAGTTGTATTTGCCTTGATCTCCAGCATTATCTGGGTAAAGACTTGTATTCATGCGCTCATGGTCTACATCATGTCCTCGCGGGTTTTGAAGCATTATCGATCGTTGGGGCCCTCATGATCGTCCCCTGCCATGTATGTTTCTCTCATATGTGAAGAAATGGATGGGACAGTGGACGTCGCACTTTTCGTCTTAGACTTTTGTAGTGAATAGTCATCCGGGAAAGTTGGTAGTACCGCATTATTTTTGGACTCGGAGGGAACACTACCCCTAGCGTAGGAAACTGCATCCTCTTGACGAGGTTGGCTACCCCTAAGGATCTCAACATCTATTCTTTGGGAATTACCGTCTTCTTGGAATGTCGGATTGTTATAGAGATCCGGGGGATTACAACCCCAGCTTGCGTAGCCACCTGGGGTCCTATGGAAGAACTATCCCCAGCGGCTAACAACTTCTTCTTTGAGCAGGTGCCCAGGAAAATTTCTTTCGCGAGTTTCGTTGCCTGTCCTCCTTGGGTTCGTCTTCTTGACTCACTGGCCGAGAGGGACGGGCTGGAGGTGCTGGACTTTTGACTTCCCCTCATTGAGGGGCCTTTCAAGTAGAATAACATGATGCGAGAGGAAGCTCCTCTGCCTCTAGTGTTTACACATGTTCTCCGAGTTGCAGCCGGGTGGATGCTCTTGGTTACAGCCATTGGAATTTTGATTGTCTTTTCGTAGGCACTGATGTTTTGTTACAGCAGCAGTTGATGATAATGTTGGCACAATGATGCCGTGTGGATGATACTTTGTATGTCGTAGTTGTTTTACTCGCTTTATGCTTGTGATTAATCACGTTGCACAAGTCAAGCAAGGGTTGATTCACCTTTGCACCCTTTTTTTAGCCCGGGTAGACCGAGCACATAGGTGCGTAGGTGTTGAATTTTTTTCCTAGCCTGGGGTTCGTACAAGATCTTTTTCCAGGTTGCTGATGGAAGACTCTTTAGATTAACCATGTCCAATTGCCAGTATGGGATGAACGTATGGGCCAGTTTTGTACGACTTTCCGTCAGGGGCACGCAAATTTAGCGGCGCCTACCGATGGTTGGTCGAATGAGAAATTGCTTGAGCTAGACGAGCTCGCATTGCCCTAGAATTTTTTTCTCCTAGAATGCGCCGGTGCGTAGTATGAAGAGTCCAACTTTACATCTTCGTCTTTCTTAGCATGGCGCATGGAGTCATCATTTCGTGAGATTCGGTCGAAGACGGAACATCTATGGCTGTTTTGGCCAGATGCGGCCATCTGCTTGCGGATGCCGAGCGGTGCCGCATAGTCCTCCTAATACGGATTTTGACGTGGCCGCATGGAACGTGTCTTAGCACTCGAACTCCTGGCATCGTAATATTTTTCTCTGCTAGAGCTCATGTGCTGAGCACTTTCCTTGTCCGAAGAGGCTGCCTGTCACGCCCTAGTCCCAAAATACGTAGGACTATGACACGTAAGCATGCCAGCCGCATGGATATGGCAACTCCAATATATGGGAACCAAAATCCATACGTACGCTGTAATATGAATATCAAATCCACAAGTGGTATAAATCTATCACAAGTCACAGGGTATAATCTAAATTTCATCCACATAAATCAAATATGAATCAATAACCAATATCTATGAACTAGATCTTAATACAAAGTATCTAAAGATGATAGTTGGATGGAAACGAATCTACTACCAACTCGAATAAAAGAGTAAATACAATATAAGTACAATACAACAACCACAATATAAGAATACCAGCTATCAATCACGGGCTCGAAGAGAAGACATCCTCGAAATATATGTAATCATCTGAATCTGCGCTCCTGCGAATACTCAAGAACAGATACACCTGGAAGGGCCAGGTCCTCAGAGGGACATAACAAGATACATAAAAACATGCCAATAAAGTACTGAAATAAATATACAATGGGTCGTCTAACCGTCTAAAGTGAATGCAGTTTAAGAACAACTTTCCCAACGCGTGGGCTATCTGGCTAAAATGGTATTGGCATGGTTCTCTTGGAGATCCAGGGGCCTACAAAGGCACGTCGTCTTTTGAACGGCGAAGGCCCGCGTGATAATATATAATATATAGCGGTCATCGTGATTGCGCATCTCCGACGGAGCGTACGGGTTACACAAGAAAAGTGCAACGGAGCCCACACGCCTTACTTGTTGTTCTTCCCACCCCATGCTCTAAGCATGTCACATCCATGACACGATAATACCTCTAATAACTGCCAAGTCTACTAGCATGCAAAGTTTCTAATAGCAGTTATTCCTAACGCACGGCCCACACGTACAGGAGGCCAAACCTGCACGCAAGTCCGTGATCTACATGAGACTCACAACTTGTGTAACAACTGTGTCATGGCCAATGAACCTAATGATGATACATGATAATGGGGTAGTCTCATAAACAGGGTCAATACAAATACATAAATAAAAATATATCGCGACGACACCGTCGCGCGCATTTTATATACAGTTAAAATATATGAACTAAAGACAGAAAATAAAGATGCATGCAACATATGGAATATGAATAACAGTACAATGGCAAGGTATACTTGCCTGGCAAGAAGCTGTAAAATGTAACGTCCAGATATCCAACACACAGGACCAGAAGCTATGGCCTTAGAACAAATATCCCCGGATGCTGAAATAGATATCACCAATATTCCCAAAATAAGCAAAATAGCTAAAAAGTACTCCCTTTCGTCCAATTTGGACACAGGGGCAAAATAATAATTTCGGATGAAAGTGGGGTCCACGTGTGGCCCACTTTGCATCGAAAAATGTGCCAAGGGTAACAGTCTCTAAATGGGACTAATTATAGGTCAAACAAACTCTAGATGTCAATACGAACCCAACGGTATGTCCAAATATGGATTCCGATGGGCCGAACACAATTTTGTCCAAAAAGTCAACTATGGGGCCTGCCAATTGGCGACTTGGTCAACTGTCTCAGAATTGCGTGAAAGTTGGGTCACAGGACCAGCGCATTACCACGAGTCCAGTGGCACAAGTTTCGTCGCAATCTGACGAGCGTGCACAAAATGCGCGCGACTTTCGCAAAAGTTGCGATAAGGGATTTGTCCGCGGATACGGGCTGATTCCGGTGCGCACACGCGTCCGAATCAGTTTTTGCGAACTCTCACATGTCCGGTTACGCTACGCGCACCATTCGGTACACTTGGTATACGGCGGGGCGGTCCCGTTTGGCGGGGCGCACTCCGTTTCACAACTTTTAGAAATCTGGAAAAGTGGGTTCGCGGGATTTTCCAACGGATTTAATTCTGTCTACAGCAGTTAATAATATATGGTTATTTAACAAAAATTAAACTAGGCCAAGTGGTCTATGCATACCAGAAAGAATCAATGAATTCGGATCTCTGTGGTGGGAGATACGAACTCCGAAACATGGGTGATCACCGCAGTTTTCTGCGATCCCAGAATTCGGTCTATTTCTGCCAACTTTGGCGTTGTTTTCACCTAGGGTTTCACGTTGTTCGAGGTCTACTATCACATATATATATAAGAGGGTTAAGGGGTGAGCATACCGGTAAAGACGGGGTGGCGTTTGGTTGAGCGAGTCGACGGAAAACAACTCTGGAACACAAGTACCTCGCTGTGGGAATCTGCAGTGCGCGGGATCGCGGTCGTCGGGATTGGTTTGGACGGCCTGGCGGGGTTCTCCGGCTGCTGTGGCGGCGCTCTCTAGGTCTAGATGGGAAGAGGAAGGGTTTGGATGTTTTAGGGTTAGGATTATATATATATATATATATATAAGTGGGGAGAGAGGGATTGTTTAATATCCGCGGGGGGGGGGTGTCCGTGTGTTGTTCTAATTAGAAGGGGGGTTGTTGGAATTGCTAAAGGGGCGCTTGCTCACAGCAGCAAATGCCAACCAGCAAATGCCAACGGTTGGTGGTTGTATGGGAATGGTTTAGTAGGTTATTAATAATACTTATTAGTTTATTTTTTTCTTTTCTTATACAACTCGTTTTCCAATTATATATATATATATATATATATATATATATATATATATATATATATATATATATATATATATATATATATATATATACTCATAGGAAAAAAAATTAGATTATATTAATGCACACTATTAAGCTAGCAACTGCTCAAGGGGTCTCCTACATGAAATAAATTCCAAAAAAAATTTTAATGGCCCCATAAATCCCCTAATTGCACGAACACCTAAAATAAAATTTTAAAAAATCTATTTCTCCTAATTAGCCACTAATTACTATAATTAAATTATTAATTAATAATTAAAAGGGGTATATACGATTTCTAGGAATATGGGTTTTATATTCTACCAAACTTATAAAAAATTTGTCCTCGAAATTAAAATTTAGCCACGGTAGAAGTCAAGGATGGTATAAGATTTGTATTGTTTAAAATGCAAGGCTAGGTTTAAAGGAGTGGGCGATGTTGCGCGTTGCACATTCCGAAAATTATGGAAAAAAAATCCACATGAGCGAAAAATAGGTTTCTTCATGTGTCATGTCCAATGGTGTGGACACATAAATGCTCTTTTGCATAAAAGTGCCCAACCATTGAAACGTTGCACAAAGATGAAAATTTGATTAATTCAATTAAAATTAATGCGCATGGGGTTCGAGAATTAATTAGAAATACATGGGATAACATTAGGTGGACGCAAGTGTCATGGGCATAGAGGGCCCAGGTTAGGATATTGTCATAGATTGGGTTGTACGAAATGGGTCAAAATTGTGTCTCCAATTTTGATTGGAACGTACAAGGATACAAAGTTGGAATTATCTTAGAATTAAAAAATAACGTTCGCGACGAATGTTGTGCGACTAAAATGTAGCACAAGAGAGCATAACTATAAGTTGCACAGAGGTCAGAATGGAAGATGGGCATGTCTAGGACAAGGATGTAGAATTTGTAGGAAGGCAGTGACTAGTGAAGTGCTCCAATTATCGAAGCAATGGTAAGGTATGCTAAGTGATACCATGTTGTAAAACTAAATAAAAAATACCGTGTTCTATTTCTAAGTGGATTCGAGCTAGCCTCAGTCTCACTATCTAAGCCAAGTAGGTCTAATTCTTGGGTGAGGGGGTTTCACAATCCAGCCAACTTAAAACAATCTCGTCCTCAAAATTAAAATAAGACATAATTTATTAATCCTTCTTGTACATAAGGCAAGTCAATTGCAATCTTCTTGCGATAATTAAAATCTTACTCATATCCATCGCAATCACTTCAAGGTTAAGATGACCACTGTTCCAATAAAAATTCAACCTATGGTTATCTCTTCTCACTTTTTCAAATTATCCACACCCAAATTTAAATTAAATCCATATAATATCTTCAAGATTTAAATACGCATATAAATTTTTTCTCACGATCTCCAACTATTATAATCTCCTCTAGAAAGTAATTCGAGTCCAATATTATTCCTATTTTCACTTATACATTTTTATATTCTTCAACTTTTTTTAAATTCCATTCACATCCTCAATATTTCAAATAGGTAGTCCAACCATCAAATTTTAATTCTTAATTTAAATCATCAAATCGAAAATAATTTTAATGCAGTCCACCAATGTTCAAGTCTGAAATTCTATATTTATCCTCCAAATTCAAATTGATGATTTTACCTTCAATACTCAAAAATTTAAATCATGTACTTAAGGTATAAATATTGGGTCCTCAATATCAAGATTTTAAAATTCATTAATCCTCATCATCTTAGTCATTCTTCTAAAATTCTCAAAATTAAAATGGCTTGAACCTCTCCCAATCTAATCTTACTCGATCACAATCTAAAATAAATTCCTCTCGAGTTGACAATGCACTGGTACCCAACTTAGAATTTACCCATCTATCATATAAGGATATATACTTTAAGAAAAATATTCCTTAATTTATTTACTCATGTCATTCAATCCTCGAAACTTCAACGCCGATTATATCATATATGATATGTCCTTAATTACGAAAGAATAATCCTCAAGTATGTGATCGGCCTATGGGGTATATCTAGTACTCTCTGTGTATCAAACTTATACCAAGCACGAGGTTTCGTCTTTCCGAAATAAGGGAAGACGGAGATCAATAATAAAGAGTTCAAGGGCGAGGTAATAGAATAGAAGTATCGGGATCAAGGCGTTTAAAGAATTCAAAAGGGAATTGTCAAAGCAGTTATGGATTGAAGTCCTATCTTGGTAATTCTTTGTTCGCATGCTCGTATTAGTACAGTTATGTAACCGATACAATATGTCAGACATGTCTAGGGCAAGTATATTTGTCTACTAATCAACTATGTATCTCAATCCACGCAAGGTAGTACTGCGAAGGGCGAACCAAAATGTACTAAGGTTGTCCAGACCGTAATACACTGATTCTGATTAGACAATTGTATCAGTAGGCGTCCCCAATAATACATATCTCATGATCAAGCTCGATAAAAGATTAAGCTTGCAAAACTAGGCTATAAAATAGCAGCATAAGTCAAGGTAGTATATGAAATATAAATGCGCTAGATCATGATGAAAGAAGTCACAACATATTTCAAGTTCACAAGAAGTTAAGACTATACAATCTCTACAGTTGTCATACAACTCCTTGTCTAAGTCTCTAATCGACCAAATAGGGCATGGGCCTCTAAATTCTACCGTCTGAATAAATACTGTCATCTTTTGCTAGCATACAGGTAATGTCATTCAGTTACACTACATCGATGGGTCAAGAGGACTATGTGATACTAAGTTGTGAGGTATATTATTCAACTTATAACAATAAACTAATACTGTACTATTTTAAGGATACCGTAGAAGCTCCTGTTAAGGTCTACGAGAAAGGGTCTCGGTACTTATTAGGGTATCCTCTTACATTATATAGGTCATGGTTGTCTTAAGTCTTAATCATAGTGCTCATAGAACAAGTGTCAAAAGTAAGGATAGAAGAGTTACTGGCCGTCAAGGGGAAAGGGATCTAACTTGTATCGAGGTGGGGGTACAAATTATGCGACTTAAAGCTAAGGGGTAATCATCGGGTCATATTATGCAAGAACAACTCAAACTTATCAAACTCTAACTACCAAGCACAAAATGTTCAAATTCCAGACTACAACTATAATCCTAGCAAACTATGTGTTCTTAACAAAGAATAAAATCACTTGGTCTATAATCAGAAGTGTCAGATGGCACGAGTTGAAAGATGAAAAAAAAAATGTAATCAGTCGTCGCACACTAGCGAGCGCTATGGTCGCATAGGAGCAATATATGAAATTAAAATAGAGGGCTCTAGATAGCATCATGGTTCTCTAAGGGGGGTGGTATGCTAGTTGCTATGTTCGAGGTATGATCAAGAAAAAAGTGTTGATTACATTCCTCTAGGCTTCCTAAGGTGCTATCTACTAATAATAAGACAATGATCTAAGTTTATAGTTCTCCACTACTATCTAGCTATGAAGGTTAGGTTCAGTCCTAATATTCAAATTTTTTTTGATTTTCTATTGGTTCCTCAATACTAGGGTCAAACATTATGGTAAACTTCTAACTAACTCTAGTAGTGTCTATACTACTCTCAAGTCTTCATAATACATCAAGGGGTAATGGTAAACCAATCTATAGATAAGGAATTCTAGGGTTCACTAGATATTCTAAACTTAGTGGTGTGTCAGCACTCTAGTTGTACTCTTAATAGGAAGGTTACCTTACTTATCATCTAACAACAGGGACTTATATATTCTAGGAGGGGGCTATACTCAAGAAACTAATAGGGAAGCACATGAATCAAGCAGGATGCAAATTATTCAAATGGAATGGATTGGAAGGAGGATGACTCGTAACCAATGTGGATGAGATCCTATTCTCTAGTCCTAGGTGCAGGCTTGTTCGGTACAGTAACGTAACCGAGACAATATGCTCTCGACCTGCATGGGCCACCACTAAAACATGTCACGTCCCAGTCCCAAAATACGTAGGACTAGGACACGTAAGCATGCCAGCCACATGGATATGGCAACTCCAATATATGGGAACCAAAATCCACACGTACGCTGTAATATGAATATCAAATCCACAAGTGGTATAAATCTATCACAAGTCACAGGGTATAATCTAAATCTCATCTACAGAAATCAAACATGAATAAATAACCAATATCTATGAACTAGATCTTAATACAAAGTATCTAAAGATGATAGTTGGATGAAAACAAATCTACTACCAACTCGAATATAAGAGTAAATACAATATAAGTACAATACAACAACCACAATATAAGAATACCAGCTATCAATCACGGGCTCGAAGAGAAGACATCCTCGAAATATATGTAACCATCCGAATCTGTGCTCCTGCAAATACTCAATAACAGATACACCTGGAAGGGCCAGGTCCTCAGAGGGACATAACAAGATACATAAAAACATGCCAATAAAGTACTGAAATAAATATCCAATGGGTCGCCTAACCGTCTAAAGTGAATTCAGTTTAAGAACAACTTTCCCAACGCGTGGGCTATCTGGCTAAAATGGGATTGGCATGGTTCTCTTGGAGATCCAGGGGCCTACAAAGACACGTCGTCTTTTGAACTGCGGAGGCCTGCCTGATAATATATAATATATAGTGGTCATCATGACCGTGCATCTCTGGCGGAGCGTACGGGTTACACAAGAAAAGTGCAACGGAGCCCACATGCCTTACTTGTTGTTCTCTCCATCCCATGCTCTAAGCATGTCACATCCATGACACGACAATACCTCTAATAACTGCCAAGTCTACTAGCATGCAAAGTTTCTAACATCAGTTATTCCTAACGCACGGCCTACACGTATAGGAGGCCAAACCTGCACGTAAGTTCGTGATCTACATGAGACTCACAACTCGTGTAACAACTGTGTCACGGCCAATGAACCTAATGGTGATACATGATAATAGGGTAGTCTCATAAACATGGTCAATGCAAATACATAAATAAAAATATATCGCGACGACACCGTCGCGCGCATTTTATATACATTTAAAATATATGAACTAAAGACAGAAAATAAAGATGCACGCAACATATGGAATATGAATAACAGTACAATGGCAAGGTATACTTGCCTGACAAGAAGCTGTAAAATGTAATGTCTAGATGTCCAACACACAGGACCAGAAGCTATGGCCTTAGAACAAATATCCCCGGATGCTGAAATAGATATCACCAATATTCCCAGAATAAGCAAAATAGCTAAAAAGCACTTCCCTTTCGTCCAATTTGGACACAGGGGCAAAATGGTAATTTTGGGTGAAAGTGTGGTCCACGTGTGGCCCACTTTGCACCGAAAAATGTGCCAAGGGTAACAGTCTCTAAATGGAATTAATTATAGGCCAAACAAACTCTAGATGCCAATACGAACCCAACGGTATGTCCAAATGTGAATTCCGATGGGCCGAACACAATTTTGTCCAAAAAGTCAATTGTGGGGCCCGCCAATTGGCGACTTGGTAAACTGTCTCAGAATTGCATGAAAGTTGGGTCACAGGACCAGCGCGTTACCACGATTCCAGTGGCGCAAGTTTTGACACAATCTGACGAGCGTGCAAAAATGCGTGCGACTTCCGCAAAAGTTGCGACACGGGATTTGTCTGCGGATACGGGCTGATTCTGGCGCGCACACGCGTCCGAATCAGTTTCTGTGAACTCTCACGTGTCCGGTTACTCTACGCGCACCGTTCGGTACACTTGGTACACGGCGGAACGGTCCCGTTTGGCGGGACGTGCTCCGTTTTACAACTTTTGGAAATCTGAAAAAGTGGGTTCGCGGGATTTTCCAACGGATTTAATTCTGTCTACAGCAGTTAATAATCTATGGTTATTTAACAGAAATTAAACTAGGTCAAGTGGTCTACACATACCAAAAAGAATCATCGAATCTCTTTGGTGGAAGATATGAATTTCGAAACATGGATGATCACCGCAGTTTTCTGCGATCCCAGAATTCGGTCTATTTCCGTCAACTTTGGCGCTGTTTTTGCCTAGGGTTTCACGTTGTTCGAGGTCTACTATCATACAGATATGAAAGAGGGTTAAGGGGTGAGCATACCGATGAAGACGGTGTGGCATTTGGTTGAGCGAGTCGACGGAAAACAACTCTGGAACACAAGTACCTCGATGTGGGAATTTACAGTGCGCGGGGTCGCGGTCGTCGGGATTGGTTTGGACGGCCTGGCGGGGTTCTCCGGCTGCGGTGGCGGCGCTCTCTAGGTCTAGATGGGAAGATGAAGGGTTTGGATGTTCTAGGGTTAGGGTTATATATATATATATATATATATATAATAACCTTAATTATTCCATTATTTTAGAGAGAGAGATTTGAGGAGATGTCATCTAGGGTTTTCTTCATTTTCCAGAAGCCATTACTCATAGCTCCGGACTTCAAACGTGGTCTAGTTTCTAGCGTTAGAACCATATTGAGGTTAGTTTTCTGAATATGTAAATTGTTTCACAAAATTCTAAATATTAAATTCTGGAAAATTCGTAGAGCACATCATGGTAAAAAATAGACACGTCTCGGTATTTTCGCGATTCCGGGAGAACCAGGAATCAGAATCACTAACCGTTTAAAGTTTAGGAAAGCTAATATCAAGATAATTGACATATGTATTTTCCAGGATTTAATACAAAATATTTCTGTGCTGTTAATTCTGTAGAACTTCTAGGTCAACAATCAACCACCATTGCACAATGCGATTTTAGGTATGTGCAATAATTTTCAAACGAATTTGAATTCGAACGAGTCAAAAATTATAGCATGTTTTTGACGCTGAAATATACAAAAAATCATGCATAAAAGTCGAGTTTGCATCAGTTGACTTTTTTGGTCAACAGATCGTCTCGATTTGCGTGCCATGAGTCTCGAATTGGTACAATTCAGTTTCTTTGGACAAAATTTAGGAATTAACCTAAAAATCAAATAATAAGATTAAAATAGGATTTTAGAGTAATTATTACAAAATTAAATAAATTAAAATAAATTATCTTTTGATATGGTAAAATTGTAATACATAGGCTATTTGGACTGTGACTTGGACTCTGATTCATACCAGCTAAGGACCACAGGCGAGTACATTCTCTGACAGTTTTAATTTTATTGATCATCTCTATAATTCTAGTTGTATAGTGTACTTGATTTTGACACTATGGATACACGGGTTAGCATCATAGATACCTGTCACGCCCCGATCTCCCGCAGGCTAAATCGGCTGTTCCCGCTAGGCGAGAATCACCGCGCCAGCGCTCCCGCGGAATGATCGCTTTGACCCATCCGGGCGTGATGCTGCACGAGCGTGAGCCACGCCCGTGCAAGGCCATGGTTCATTGGCTGGCGGTAAGAGTTCTAAGCCACAGAGTCGCACAAATTGTCCGAGTGCAGCGGAGTCATGAACGCATAGGCGATCGGTAACAAGTTCACTGAGTCAACAATATAGCGGAAGCATTTAATAACACATGTTGAAGTAAAGCAACTCTTTATTGATATAAATAAGTGTTACAGGCAACGTATAACCGAGATTACAAGTCGCTCAAGCCTCTCTCTCTGAAACAGTAAAAGCGTGCCAAGTGGCTATAATTATGGAATGATTGTACAGGCGATGTTCAGGCAATGTTCACAATATTATGTCTTGTATATGTACTTTAGTTCTGGATGCACCGCAGCTTCAGAGTGATCTCCACGCCTAAGCACGCACGAAGGAGGCATCCGTACCGAACGAGGTTCTCCCGTACCCTGCATACAATCTGGTAGATTATCAGTACATTGAATGCACTGGTGGAGAGGCTACTCGCCCGTTCGACAAATCCAAACCCGAAGTAAAGGTTCCGTGCACCAACTATTAAGTTGTCTTTCTAGTTGCCTTAGGATCAGTTTTATGCAAAGATTGAATAGCCTAATTCGTGTGGCAATGCGCCGTGCGACATGAGAGAAAACACGGCAAGACTTACCAACTTACCATTTTACCTTCCCTGTCCAAGGCAAGCATTGTTAATTCCAAGCACGGGCATATATAATCATTCAGGGGCATTCATAATGAAAACCAAGGCAATAGCATATGCAACACGAGAGTCGTTATATCATGATCATTCAGGTGTTCCATTATTTCTTGATGCGATGCAATGACTCGCACGCGGATAGCCGCTAAGCGATGATGCCTTATCTATATGAACACGAGTCGCTGGCATAGCCATTATGGACATAGTCAAGGACGAGGATAGCATGCTACGAGAGTACACGATGCGCTGTAACCTACCCTGTCCCGTACACGATGACTACATACGAGTTCCATCTGGATCGGATCGGCCCCAGTGCCCCGGTTGTCACGCCCCGATCTTCCGCAGGCTAATCGGCCGTTCCCGCTAGGCGGAAATCACCCTTGCCAGCGCTCCCGCGGAACGATCGCTTTGACCCATCCGGGCGTGATGCCGTACGAGCGTGATCCACGCCCGTGCAAGGCCATGGTTCATTGGCTGGCGGCAAGAGTTCTAAGCCACAGAGTCGCACAGATTGTCCGAGTGCAGCGGGGTCATGAACGCATAGCGATTCGGTAACAGGTTCACTGAGTCGACAAATATAGCGGAAGCATTGAAACACAAGTTGAAGTAAAGCAAGCTCTTTATTGATATGAACATGTGTTACAGGCGGCGTATAGCCGAGATTATAAGTCGCTCAAGCCTCTCTCTCTGAAACAGTAAAAGCATGCCAAGTAGTTACAATTGTGGAATGATTGTACAGGTGATGGTCAGGCGACGCTCCAACATTATGTCTTGTATATGTACTTCAGTCCCGGATGCACCGTTGCAAGGCTTCAGAGGAAACTCCTGGCCTTAGCACGCACGTTGGAGGCATCCGCACCGAACGAGGTTCTCCCGCACCCTGCATACAAACTGATGGATTATCAGTACATTGAATGCATTGGTGGGGAAGCTACTCGCCCGTTCGACAAATCCAAACACGTAATACAGGTTTCGTGCACAACTATTAAGTTGTCTTTCTAGTTGCCTTAAGATCAGTTTCATGCAAACATTGAATAGCCTAACGTGTCGGGCAGTGCGCCGTGCAACATGAGAGGAAACACGGCGAGACTTACCAACTTACCATCTCCTTCCCTGTCCAAGGCAAATATTGAGGCAAACATTGTTAATTCGAGCACGGGCAAGTATAACATTCAGGAGGCATAGCATATGCAAACATGAGGGTCATTTTTAACATGATCGTTCAGGTGTTAAGTTGTTCATTGATGCGATGCAGTAACTCGCACGCGGATAGCCGCTAAGCGAGGATGACTTATCTATATGAACATGAGTCGCTGGCATAGCCATGAAGGACCAATCTAGTCAATGACAAGGATGGTTTGCTACGTGCAAGAACGTGAGGCGCCGCATACCACCCTGTCCAATTACGTGAGACTATACGTGCATTCAGTCTGTGACGAAGATGGAATGCAGCCAATAACGTGAGTGCTACAGACCATCCCGCCCAAGAACGTGAGACTGAACGATGAGTTCCATCCGGATCGGATCGGCCCCAGTGCCCCGGAACCGTCCGTGGAACTTTACCTCATTTCCGAGTTGTCCGCGACATGCAGGTCAGGGTCTTTTCCAGTTCCATTATTTCGCCAAGCAGGCTACGTGAGTTTCGCCAAACAGGCTACGTGAGTTTCGCCAAACAGGCTACGTGATTACGTTTCCACCAAGGAGGCTACATGAGTACGTTTTTGCCAAGCAGGCTACGTGAGTACACGAGAACACGTGAACACGGATACTTGCAGGTTCGTTCAGGCACGGAATGACTACTTAGTAGTCTTCCGGGGTTTGGATGAAAACAAGGCAACATTCAAGCAGACAAGCATGCGTTTCTAAGGAACATAAGCAGGCACGTTGCTCGGACCAGAAGGTAAGCCGAGAGATGAAACCGTTAAGGGACTTAGCATGCGATGGTCTGAATATAAGCAGTATTTCATTTCCATGTTCTAGTAAGAAATACAAGTTGGGATTATTCCCTTAGCTTGGTGCGTTGGATTTATTAGCATGCAGGGGGTGATCCACCTAGCGACTAGCATGTATCATTCCAGATTTTATGTGTGCTGGCTAAGCAAAGACAAGTTCACCGTAGCCACCCACCTTAGCGATAATTCGCCTCGGTAGAGCGATACGTCTGAGCGAGCCTCTGAAAGTCGAAGTTGATTTCCTGTAGGGACAAGTCTGGATATCCTTTGCTTCTCGTTTGAGGCAAAGCGGGTCGGAACAGCTGCACTATTGCCGTTTGAGACGGCAGTCCGCTTGAGCGGAACGGGGTGTTACATCCTACCCAACTCAGAAAAAGTCTCGTCCTCGAGACTTACTGAGGACAAGCAGTAATCTAGGGTTGAGGCAATCCTAGACAAGTCGTTGTACTTGTTTCATTTGGATATTCACTTGCACAAGCATCGAAATCAGCATATCGCTTAGACTGGATCGTGCGCACTTTCGAAGTGCACTTCTAGTGTGAACACGTCAACCAGCTTAGTGATAGCGAAGTCTTAGCACTCGAGTTTCACCTTTTCTTAAGTCTTGGATGGTGCACTAGTTCAAGGCGTCCCTCGAATAGATGCATTCAACCAAACTTAGGGTTAGTGAAAATCGGACAAGCTACTAGCGATACTCTCAAGGGTTCGCACAGGTTGGCACAAAGGCCACTCGCAGCATACAACCAGACAAGCAATTATATCATTCAAAACGCATTTTGAAAGTATTTAGACTTATTGTTGGAACATCCCATCGAGGCATTGAGAGAGAGCGTGCACATAACCCACGAACGAGCTTTCGAAACAGAGATATCGAATTGAATTCCAAAGGCGTAGAAGCCAGGCTCTGATACCAACATGTCACGCCCCGATCTCCCGCAGGCTAATCGGCCGTTCCCGCTAGGCGGGAATCACCCTCGCCAGCGCTCCCGCGGAACGATCGCTTTGACCCATCCGGGCTTGATGCCGCACGAGCGTGATCCACGCCCGTACAAGGCCATGGTTCATTGGCTGGCGGCAAGAGTTTTAAGCCACAGAGTCGCACATATTGTCCGAGTGCAGCGGAGTCATGAACGCATAGCGATTCGGTAACAGGTTTACTGAGTCGACAAATATAGCGGAAGCATTGAAACACAAGTTGAAGTAAAGCAAGCTCTTTATTGATATGAACATGTGTTACAGGCGGCGTATAGCCGAGATTACAAGTCGCTCAAGCCTCTCTCTCTGAAACAGTAAAAGCGTGCCAAGTAGTTACAATTATGGAATGATTGTACAGGCGATGGTCAGGCGACGCTCCAACATTATGTCTTGTATATGTGCTTCAGTCCCGGACGCACCGTTGCAAGGCTTCAGAGGAAACTCCTGGCCTTAGCACGCACGTTGGAGGCATCCGCACAGAACGAGGTTCTCCCGCACCCTGCATACAAACTGGTGGATTATCAGTACATTGAATGCACTGGTGGGGAAGCTACTCGCCCGCTCGACAAATCCAAACACGTAATACAGGTTCCGTGCACAACTATTAAGTTGTCTTTCTAGTTGCCTTAAGATCAGTTTCATGCAAACATTGAATAGCCTAACGTGTCGAGCAGTGCGCCGTGCAACATGAGAGAAAACACGGCGAGACTTACCAACTTACCATCTCCTTCCCTGTCCAAGGCAAACATTGAGGCAAACATTGTTAATTCGAGCACGGGCAAGTATAACATTCAGGAGGCATAGCATATGCAAACATGAGGGTCATTTTTAACATGATCGTTCAGGTGTTAAGTTGTTCATTGATGCGATGCAGTGACTCGCACGTGGATAGCCGCTAAGCGAGGATGACTTATCTATATGAACATGAGTCGCTGGCATAGCCATGAAGGACCAATCTAGTCAATGACAAGGATGGTTTGCTACGTGCAAGAACGTGAGGCGCCGCATACCACCCTGTCCAATTACGTGAGACTATACGTGCATTCAGTCTGTGACGAAGATGGAATGCAGCCAATAACGTGAGTGCTACAGACCATCCCGTCCAAGAACGTGAGACTGAACGATGAGTTCCATCCGGATCGGATCGGCCCCAGTGCCCCGGAACCGTCCGTGGAACTTTACCTCGTTTCCGTGTTGTCCGCGACATGCAGGTCAGGGTCTTTTCCAGTTCCATTATTTCGCCAAGCAGGCTACGTGAGTTTTGCCAAACAGGCTACGTGAGTTTCGCCAAGCAGGCTACGTGAGTACACGAGAACACGTGAACACGGATACTTGCAGGTTCGTTCAGGCACGGAACGACTACTTAGTAGTCTTCCGGGGTTTGGATGAAAACAAGGCAACATTCAAGAAGACAAGCATGCGTTTCTAAGGAACAAAAGCAGGCACGTTGCTCGGACCCGAAGGTAAGCCGAGAGATGAAACCGTTAAGGGACTTAGCATGCGAGGGTCTGAATATAAGCAGTATTTCATTTCCATGTTCTAGTAAGAAATACAAGTTTGGATTATTCCCTTAGCTAGGTGCGTTGGATTTATTAGCATGCAGGGGGTGATCCACCTAGCGACTAGCATGTATCATTCCAGATTTTATGTGTGCTGGCTAAGCAAAGACAAGTTCACCGTAGCCACCCACCTTAGCGATAATTCGCCTCGGTAGAGCGATACGTCTGAGCGAGCCTTTGAAGCCGAAGTTGATTTCCTGTAGGGACAAGTCTGGATATCCTTTGCTTCTCGTTTGAGGCAAAGCGGGTCGGAACAGCTGCACTATTGCCGTTTGAGACGGCAGTCCGCTTGAGCGGAACGGGGTGTTACACCGGTGACCGTCCGTGGAACTTGTCCGCGACATGCAATTTTGGGTCTTTCAATTATCACGAGATATACGAGAACACGAGTGCACTAGAACACGAGAACACGAGTGCACTGGAACACGAGTACACAAGATACTTGAATCTTGATTCTGTACAGTGAATAACTTGCCTTGATGCATTCCCCTGGCTCGGGGCTGCCTGGTGACCTAACGGTCCCGATACTTGCAGGTTCAATCATGCCGGGGTTTGGATGAAAACAAGGCAACATACAAGCAAACAAGCATGCAATTGTATAAACACGAACATTCACGTTAGCTCGGGCCCGAAGGTAAGCCGAAGAGTGAGATCGTAAGGGACTTCTCGAGCAACACGTTCTAGGGTAGCATGCAAGGGTCTGAACATATATATATATATATATATATATATATATATATATATATATATATATATATATATATATATGCAATGTTTCATTTTCATGTTCTAGCACAAGCAATACAAGTTGGGATTATTCCCTTAGCTAGGTGCGTTGGATTCTTATTAACATGCAGGGGGTGATTCACCTAGCAACTAGCATGTAAGATTCCAGATTTTAAGTGTGCTGACTAAGCAAAGACAAGTTCACCGTAGCCACCCACCTTAGCGATGATTCGCCTCGGTAGAGCGATATGTCAAGCGAGCCTTTGAAAGCCTAAGCCGAGAATCTTGTAGGGACAAGTCTGGATATCCTTTGCCTCAAACAAGTATTCTCGCCTGAGCAAAGCGGGTCGGGACATGCACTATTGCCGATTGAATCGGCAGTCCGCTTGAACGGAACGGGGTATTACAATACCTGTCATAAGGAGTCGTGATTGGAATCCATCGTGCTAGCTGGGGACGGGGAAATATTAATAGATTATGTGATCATACCCCACTTACATGCATCATAGCTCACCCCACACATCACGTCGGGTGTAGCCTGACCATTTATATGCCTCATAGCCTGTTATATATGATTAGCCTGACTATTGCTCGCATCATAGCTAACCAGATGGTTAGCCTGACCTCACATGAATCATAGTCAATCATATATAACAAGTCTGATCTTGTCTCAAGCCGATCACATGATAGACTGATATTTCATACACTTAGCTAGATATTCTATTTATGTATTTCCAGTTCATTGTTCTAGCATTCACTTATATTTCTGTTCATTCCTAGTCGTGCTAGTGCTGATTATATATTCTCCAGTATTTTATTATCTCTAGTATTTCTTATTCCAGTATTTATCTTCATCTTGTATTTTTTTACACTGTATTATAGTTTTTGTCAATATAAATAAAACTGTTGTTTGTGCCAATATAAATAAAACTGTTGTTTGTGCTTCTACTTCGCTCCAATCCTGACTGGATAACATTTTTCCAGAGGACCTTGAGGACTTCTGTCCTACACACTATGGGACAGGTGTAGAGGGAGACCACATACCAGAGATCTTAGAAGAGTCCCTCCCCTTAGAGGAGACACCACCTGCATTTATTTAGATAGTTATATATATGCATCATTTGTTCTAAACTTGAGACTTGGACTGTATTTATGATGAGACTTTTGTTGAGACTATTTATATTAGTCGGCTAGATTCTAGACTTGTGCTGTATTTTGTTGTTGCGCTTGACTATGTCAGTACTCCTTATCTTTTTATCCCATCGTGCCATTTATTTCTTATAGCTATTGTGATTGAGTATATACTATGGACTGTTGAGCAATGTATTATTCATTGTCCTCCTTATGGAGTTGAGATCATTGACAGGTTGTGAGTTATGTTCAGTAGTATTGAGACCTAGACAACGTTCTACCGCCGATGCTGCGGCGTAGGCTGGACGTACCCACGGCTCATGCCCAAATTTTGGGTGCGGGTCGTGACAACGAAGCATCCAAAAAATTATTTTGTCAAAATTCTCTGTCAGACATAATCTTTGTGTCAGGCCTTTATGCGACCAATATCTGGGACGCATGAATGCTGCTCTTTCTTGTCCGCATGGTCATCCTGCGGCGATTTCTTCTGAGTTTGAACTTGGGGTGCATGGTTTTTTGGACGCATGGATCCAGATTTTCCATTCTTCTACAGTTGGATCAATACATATATTCCCTTATATACATGTAGAAAAAAGGAGGGTCAAAAACTTTATGGGGGATGATCTAGTATTCAAATTCCCCAAAGAATGTGTTTGCAAAGTGTATTGCAATGCGCGAGATCCTTATTACCTGTAAGGTGATGCTCGTGTGTAGATTTAAAGATATGGTGCGTCAAGTCTCGAATGGGTGACCCAGACAATCATGTCAAATCATGAACGTGCTCATTTTGGCCAAAGAATGGTCGGTCACGTGATGAGCCCTTATCGTATGAATGGTTGTAGAATACGACCAATTCGGGAGGTGAGCCATCTTTTCCAAAATATGCTTCTGGGCGTATCCATTGAAAGTTATGCAAAGATACTCCACTTCATTTTCTAGCATGATAATTATTTTTCCAGATATCCTTAAAACTCACTAGCATTCTTCCATAATAGAAAGAATATAAGGCATCTTCAATGGTAAATTCGGTACCATTGGATAACATAAAACAAAAAAATTCATTCCTCTCTATCAGGTTTGATGGACCTGATAAGGTTGTCAGAGTATTTTGCTTAGGGACGAAATTAGAAAAATATTTTTGTTCATGGAGAATAGTGTGCATAGTCGCACTATCTATCAAATCATCTAACTTCTCTACTTATCATGCCTGAGCAAAATTAATTGAATTTGATCGTATGTGTGCAAAAAAATAATAGTTCAACTAATAATCCATAAAAAAAAACTTTATTAAAATTAATATACAAATAAAAATAAACTATAATTCATCATTTATTAATACTTATACTATCGAAATATTAGGCTCATAAAGCATTTATGCCTATTTATTCTTCCATTTGCTGTTGAAAATGTCTATCATCAAAAGTAGTAGCCAACAAATCATCCATTTGGGCTACATTGGTCTCTCTCTAATTCAGCCATGAATGGTACACCTTTTTCTATGTGGGTAGGGGCACGACATATTTGAGGACAATAGTTTGTCTATCCACAACAATAATATTTATGCTAAAAAATGTCTAAGTTTCAGTCTCGTAACCTCCAAAGCTCTCATGATACGTGTTCGATAAGGGGGCGTGATGCACTCGTCTGTAACGAGGGTTTCACTAAATACTGAATGCGTAGAAAGCATCCCCCAAGTGCAAAAAAAGCTCACTCAACAAAGGAAAGTCTTCCTCGCAAAAAAGTGGATGCGCAGGAACCATTCCCATCCGTATAAAGTTATCTTCATGCGTAGAAAAGTTGCTTCGACAACAGTTTCTTCTCAGCACAAAATGTATCTTCATGCTTAATAAATAACATGCCACGTGGCCACATGGCCACCTCTCTCCAACAGCCATCTATAGAAAATTTACGTGTGTCATCGAGTTCCTCTCCCTACGCAAAAATAAAGAATCTCACAGAAAAGCTTCAAAGAGAGCATACTGTTGTTGATATTTATAATATAAATATATATTATTATATAAATATATATATTATTTTGCAGAGATTTATAAGAGAACAAAAAAACTAAAAATTGTTACCGGCCTCCGGGAAAGTCGTGCACGAAACACTGTCCTAAGAGTTAATCCGAGGTCTATGTACAGACGTTTCTTGGAAGCTCCTAGTGGTAAAATTTCTTGACTACCGGGTTCTCTTCGTTGCACACAACTCGGTGAGAGAGACTGAACTTAGCTCTGCACAGAAAAATAATTTGGAGAACAGAATGTGGTTTGAGAGAGAAAGAGAGGTTTCACGTAGGAGAATTTTTCTGTCACAGACAGGGTACTTAATGGCTCATAAACAGGCCATTAAGTAGCAAATAAAACGTGGAAAAAAACTGTTTGCAAGGTTCAAAAAAATCTGGACATGAGCCTCAACGTTCAAAATTTGAATGAGCCAAATAGGTTCAAAAAATAAAGTGCAGTAAAAATTTTTTTGGGTTACAGTCCGAAAAGTAAATTGGATCGGCATTCGACGCCCGCAAGTGTGGGCACGTATCCGCATCCGTTATGCGTGCCGAATCGAACCGGGCCGGACGGCGGTGGCAGCACGTGCTTGTGGTCCAAAAAATTTCTCACATAATATTAAAAAAAAAAAAACTAATATATACATACAAGAAAGAGTTGGCTCATCTCACGTGGAACTTAAAAAAAAAAAAAAAAAAAAAAAAAAAAAAAAAAAAGAAAAAGGAAGGGAGTTAGAACTTTTTTGCTCAAACAAGACGTGGAACTTAAAAAAAAAAGAAAAAAGAAAAAGGAAAAGGAAGGGAGTTAGAACTTTTTTGCTCAAACAAAGGACTCGCCGAATTCTTCCTACTCGTCAAATTTGTCCAGCACGCTGAAATTTGCAACCTCACTAAATATTTCAAAGCTCGCCGAATTATACATGCTTTGTCAAAAAGTTGACTGACACATATTTAATGTAGTTGCAGCTCTGACAAACTCTGCCGCACATTTCTATGCAATTGACAGCCTTAAAATAATAACTCAAATGCTCATCAAAGTTGGAGAAAAGGAGCTCATTTCTAGGATCCTTAAGTGCGATGCAAAATACACTCAGTAGCCTCCAAGTGGCCATTGGACGCTCAACCACATGACTAGTTCAGCAAAATACCCTCCACCTAAGGAAAAAAAGCTTGTCCTACATAAATTGCTAATTTCTGTGGGGTTCTATTTTATAGATTTACTAGTATATATGCACGTGCTTTGCACGCATCTTGGAGTGGATGATTTTGATGAGTTGGTTTAACTTTGCTGTTTTTAATTATATAGGTTAAGAGTTCAACAATTGGAATTTCTTGGTAATAGCTTAGAAAACTTAACAAGTAGCATGAACTTTTTGATTTCTATAATATATTAATGCATCCCTTAAGTGGTTGTCATTGAAATTTATTGTAGGTATTATTTTTAATTAGTAAATATAATGAAGGGTATTTTTGGAAAGAAAATTTTCACGGTGAAGCCTACTTTTCTCATTATATAGTAGAATAGATAAATAGACCATTTGTGGCTCATTAATAGAGATGGAGAAAATTTAGCTAAAAAAAATATTATGAAGGAGAGGGGGAGCTTCTTGTTCGACTAGCATCGAACTCGAGTCTTCTTTTGCCCTTCCTAGTAAGAAGCAAAGACAGTGTTATACCATCAACAGAGAGAAGGGGTCGAGTATTGATGACCTACAAGAACTCTATCCTTACGGTAACTAAAACCAAACAAAAATATGTAAATAGAGAGCAAATATTGTAATACAATTTAAGAAATTCTTTTTTTTTTATTGTACTCCAAAGTCTTCTATGAGAAGAAACCAGGAATACAAGCTTTTATTTTCTCTTTTCTTTCGACAAAGATATATAACACACATTGAAATTAACAGAAGTATAAGTATGATTATTATTCTTCTTGAAGTTGTTATCCTGAGAGCCAACATAGAATGCTTGTTGTCATGGTTTCATCTTTAGGGACCCTATATCCTCTCCCCATTATGCATGGTTGGATTATCCCATCCTACCGTGACCCCTATTTCGATCTCGTCAATTTTGACATTCGAAATATCCTGTATTGACTTCAAGCAAGGAGATGACATTCACGTCAATCGGGTGGGCCTAATGGTTCTTCATCAAGAATTTGTTGTTGTTTTTTCTAGCAAACAACATGAGAGTAATCAACTCCAAAAATTTAGCGAATTACGACTCTTTATACTGCTGCATAAGAAGAACGTTAGAGACGAACTTTAGGTTTTTACGAGCTTTGGGTTAACTTATGAAATGTAGGATCAAGATGAACTTCAGGTTCAATATGAATTTAAGAAGAAATAATCCTGCACCTAAAGGCGAACTTAAGAACGAAGAATTTTAATGGTATGATGAGTCCAACCCTCGATTGTATTTTTTATTCTAGCAAAAGGCTAAGCCTCTACTGAGTTGCAGGGAAGATGTCAGGCCCCGGACCCAGAATACTGGAGAGCGGGAGTTGACAAAACTAGCTACATATACCAGAGTACTCCAGTACCTCGATTTACGGTCACGACTGTGAATAGACATGGAGGGTTAATGCTACAGTCCATCGGTCAACCTAGGTCAAGCAATCATAGTGTCTCAATCACAAGCAAAAAATCATAATGTACAAGAAAATATGATCATCATAAGCAAAATAGTAAAGCGTCACAAACCATATATACATAGCTGATCATGAAGCTAGTAACACAAAATAAAGAAATAGTAAGAGTGTAAGTCATACATGATCAACTCTAGCTATAGTCTAGAATATTCTAATCATGTCATGCCCAGTAGGCGATATAATAAGTCCAAAATACGAGCTAACAGGTGCTCGGGGCTAAACGACAAAAAAAAATATGTACAATAAGTGGGAGAACAAGATTGGAACCCACTCAATCGGTCTGGTGCTCCTTGTGGTCACCATCATTGGAAATAGACGGAAGATCATATGGCTCTGCTACCAGATCTGGCCAATCAAAACCAGTGGGGTCAGACCCCAAATAGCAAGTACCATAAAGGAGACCAAACTAATGAACTAAAACCAGCAATACAATAAAGAGCTACAATATCCTAAGCAATATGTAACTACCAGATAATATGTAAAGTGCACCAGGAAACAAAAAATAAACGGAAAATATGTAAAAAAAACTGGATGGGTGACATGTACGGGATTATGCAAGGTGAACATATAAGGGATCATGCAATGTGAACATATATATACATATAAATAAACTGGTACATGTAGCGTATACAGTAACTAGGTGAGAAAAGTAACGAGAACATAGCTAGTACAGTGTCGGGATCATGGCAAGGGAAAAATATGTAAGAAACAGTGCATATATAAAGTAAAAAGGCATACAAGACAATAGACCGAAGTGCACCACGACGGGTCACTATCAGGCAAGCAAGCAATATAAGACAAGACAATACATGAACTCCATCCATCAATCATGGCCAATCAAGAACTTCGGTTTGCTATGTTAGCTAACTAGGGTTATTACAGGTCCTAATGACTAATAAATACAATTTAAGATTTTTATACGGTTGCATATCCTGCAGACTGTCCAAGCTACCCAAACGCCAAACGATAGTAAAGTAAATAATAGTGGATACACCACCCCCAGGAGAGATGTGCACCTAATCCAAGTCACACAAATGTGAACCTGAGTAAGTCAATTCAATATGCCCCACACGCCGGTGAGCTAAAAATGTGGACTACTCGACGACATGATACAAGTCCATCTATCAGTAAAATATTGTCGGGGTACGGGACTGCATACAACTAGGAGATCCTTCCCCAATGCTCTAATCATTCAAGCTAGTTATTAACCTTAACAGTTTATTTCAGGATTCCGGGTGTGGCATTTCGCAGAATCCGTCCTAGACATGATGCTCCCTGTAGGGATGAACTAGACAAAATAATATTTTGGCAAGCATAAGCACAAGACTATATGGGAATACAACCAAACGGTTATAGGCATGACGAGCGTGCATTATAACAAGCCACAACAAGTAATATATGAGACGGGTGTATAATGGGTATGTCACGTCCCAGTCCAAAATACGTAGGACTAGGAATACGTAACACGCCAGCCGTATGTATACGAAACTCTAATGTGTTGGAAGATCGTAAAACACACGTACGCTGTATATGAATATCAAATCCACAAGTGGTAATATACTGTCAATAAGTCACACGCAATCTATATCTCATCCACAGCAAAAGTAAATAAATGGGAATAAATAACTGAATCTCAAATATGAAGTCTCAAAGTATGATAGTCGGATGGAAATAAATCCACTACAAATCGACTATACTAAACACTACTAAATGAGAGAAGAGATCAAACTCCAATATAAGATAAATGTCCACAAAGAAAATAGCAACTAGAATATCCATCAGCTGCGATGAATCAAAGGTACTCCGAAGGTAAGACCTCCTCAGTCTGGTATGAAGCGTCAGGTCCGGGTCCGTACTCCTATGGGTACTCCTGCAAGTCTATACCTGGAAAGGGACCAGGTCCTCAGAGGGACATAACAAGATACATATAAACATGCCAATAAAGTACTGAAAATAAACATCAAAATGGGTCGCATAACCTTCTATGTGAATGCAGTTTGAGAACAATTTTCCAACAAGTGGGCTATCTGGCTAAAATGGGATTGGCATAATTCTCTCAGAGATTCAGGGGCCTACAAAGCATGTCGTCTTTTGAACGCCAGAGGCCGCCTGATAATATATAATATATAGTGGTCATCATAGTCGTGCATCTCCGGCGGAGCGTACGGGTTACACAAGGAAAGTGCAAAGGAACCCAAACGCCTTACTTGTTGTTCTCCCCACCCCATGCTCTAAGCATGTCACATCCATGACACGATGATACCTCTAAATAACTGCCAGGTCTCCTAGCATGCAATTTCTATCAGCAGTTATCCCTATCCGTCGCACGACCTATACGTACCAGTGGCCAGCCGAGTACGCAAGTCCGTATCCTACATGAGACTCACACTCGTGTAATAAAGGTGTCATGGCCAATGAAACATAAGAATACCTCATGATAATGGGGTGGTCTCATAAGCTAGGTCAACATGCATATATATAATAAAAATAGAATACGATACCACCGTCGTTACACCCAAGTCATTCTTGGACGCGCAGTCTATATAACAGTTAAAATATGTGAACTAAATAACAGAAATAAAATATACGCACTATATGGAATATAAATCATAGTACAATGGCAAGGTATACTTGCCTGACAAGCAATCTGTAAAGTGTAAGCGCCTAGACGTCAAGTACACAAGATCAGAAACTATGGCCTCCGAATAAACGTCTCCGGATGCTGAAATAAACATCACCAACGTTCCCGGAATCAGCTAGATAGCTAAAAAATTTACCCTTTCGTCCAATTTGGACACAGAAGCAAAACGGTAATTTTGGGTCAAAGCGGGGTCCACATGTGGCCCACTATGCACCGAAAAGAGTGCCAGGGATAAAGGTCTCTAAATGGGTCAAATTATAGGTCAAACAAATTCTAAACGTTAATACGAACTCAACGATATATCCAATTTTGGATTCTGGTGAGTCGAACACAAATTTGCCCAAAAAGTCAACCGTGGACCCGCATATAGGCGGCTTGGTCAACTGTCTCGGAATTACGTAAAACTTGGATCACAGGACCAGCGTAATACCACGAATCCAATGGCGCAAGCAAGCAATATAAGACAAGACAATACATGAACTCCATCCATCAATCATGGCCAATCAAGAACTTCGGTTTGCTATGTTAGCTAACTAGGGTTATTACAGGTCCTAATGACTAATAAATACAATTTAAGATTTTTATACGGTTGCATATCCTGCAGACTGTCCAAGCTACCCAAACGCCAAACGATAGTAAAGTAAATAATAGTGGATACACCACCCCCAGGAGAGATGTGCACCTAATCCAAGTCACACAAATGTGAACCTGAGTAAGTCAATTCAATATGCCCCACACGCCGGTGAGCTAAAAATGTGGACTACTCGACGACATGATACAAGTCCATCTATCAGTAAAATATTGTCGGGGTACGGGACTGCATACAACTAGGAGATCCTTCCCCAATGCTCTAATCATTCAAGCTAGTTATTAACCTTAACAGTTTATTTCAGGATTCCGGGTGTGGCATTTCGCAGAATCCGTCCTAGACATGATGCTCCCTGTAGGGATGAACTAGACAAAATAATATTTTGGCAAGCATAAGCACAAGACTATATGGGAATACAACCAAACGGTTATAGGCATGACGAGCGTGCATTATAATAAGCCACAACAAGTAATATATGAGACGGGTGTATAATGGGTATGTCACGTCCCAGTCCAAAATACGTAGGACTAGGAATACGTAACACGCCAGCCGTATGTATACAAAACTCTAATGTGTTGGAAGATCGTAAAATACACGTACGCTGTATATGAATATCAAATCCACAAGTGGTAATATACTGTCAATAAGTCACACGCAATCTATATCTCATCCACAGCAAAAGTAAATAAATGGGAATAAATAACTGAATCTCAAATATGAAGTCTCAAAGTATGATAGTCGGATGGAAATAAATCCACTACAAATCGACTATACTAAACACTACTAAATGAGAGAAAAGATCAAACTCCAATATAAGATAAATGTCCACAAAGAAAATAGCAACTAGAATATCCATCAGCTGCGATGAATCAAAGGTACTCCGAAGGTAAGACCTCCTCAGTCTGGTATGAAGCGTCAGGTCCGGGTCCGTACTCCTATGGGTACTCCTGCAAGTCTATACCTGGAAAGGGACCAGGTCCTCAGAGGGACATAACAAGATACATATAAACATGCCAATAAAGTACTGAAAATAAATATCAAAATGGGTCGCATAACCTTCTATGTGAATGCAGTTTGAGAACAATTTTCCAACAAGTGGGCTATCTGGCTAAAATGGGATTGGCATAATTCTCTCAGAGATTCAGGGGCCTACAAAGCATGTCGTCTTTTGAACGCCAGAGGCCGCCTGATAATATATAATATATAGTGGTCATCATAGTCGTGCATCTCCGGCGGAGCGTACGGGTTACACAAGGAAAGTGCAAAGGAACCCAAACGCCTTACTTGTTGTTCTCCCCACCCCATGCTCTAAGCATGTCACATCCATGACACGATGATACCTCTAAATAACTGCCAGGTCTCCTAGCATACAATTTCTATCAGCAGTTATCCCTATCCGTCGCACGACCTATACGTACCAGTGGCCAGCCGAGTACGCAAGTCCGTATCCTACATGAGACTCACACTCGTGTAATAAAGGTGTCATGGCCAATGAAACATAAGAATACCTCATGATAATGGGGTGGTCTCATAAGCTAGGTCAACATGCATATATATAATAAAAATAGAATACGATACCACCGTCGTTACACCCAAGTCATTCTTGGACGCGCAGTCTATATAACAGTTAAAATATGTGAACTAAATAACAGAAATAAAATATACGCACTATATGGAATATAAATCATAGTACAATGGCAAGGTATACTTGCCTGACAAGCAATCTGTAAAGTGTAAGTGCCTAGACGTCAAGTACACAAGATCAGAAACTATGGCCTCCGAATAAACGTCTCCGGATGCTGAAATAAACATCACCAACGTTCCCGGAATCAGCTAGATAGCTAAAAAATTTACCCTTTCGTCCAATTTGGACACAGAAGCAAAACGGTAATTTTGGGTCAAAGCGGGGTCCACATGTGGCCCACTATGCACCGAAAAGAGTGCCAGGGATAAAGGTCTCTAAATGGGTCAAATTATAGGTCAAACAAATTCTAAACGTTAATACGAACTCAACGATATATCCAATTTTGGATTCTGGTGAGTCGAACACAAATTCGCCCAAAAAGTCAACCGTGGACCCGCATATAGGCGGCTTGGTCAACTGTCTCGGAATTACGTAAAACTTGGATCACAGGACCAGCGTAATACCACGAATCCAATGGCGCAAGTTTTGTCGCATTCCGACGAGCATACACTAAATTGTGCGATGTTTTACAAAAGTCGCAATACGGGGACCTTTTACAGATACGGGTTGATTCCGACGCGCACACACGTCCAAATCAGTTTTTGTGAAAACTCACACGTCAGGATATACCATACGCGTATTTTGGTGCAATTGGTACTCGACGGGGCGGTCCCGTTTGGCGGGGCGTGCTTCGTATCGCAAATTCTAGAGTTTTAGAAACATTTTATTTCTAATTTTTACCCAGTTTATTTCTGCATCTAACACAAAATAAAATAATCTAATTAACAGGAAATGATCTCGGTTATATGGTCTTCACATAGCAAAAAGTAAATTTAGATTTGGATGTCTATGGTGGAAGATATTGGTCTCTAAACATAGGTGGTTGCAACAGTTTTCTGTAGTTTAAAAGTCGTAGTTTTTCTCCAACTTGGTCTCGATTTCTTCCTATTGTTTAACGTTGTTCGAATGAAACTAGTATGCAGAGTTGGAAGGGGGATAGGTCGTGAATATACCGGTGAAGATGGAGTTGAAATTGATTACAAGATGGTGCGGGAAACAGCACGGGAAGTGGGGTACGTCGCTGCCAGATTTTGTGCGACGTTCTCGCGAACGTCGACGGCGGTGCTGGTCCAGGCGGCTGCGTGGCTGCCCCGGGCGGTGAAGTTCGGCGGCGCTGGGTCGTGGGGGTGAGCGGCTAGGTTAGGGAGTATTTTAGGGTTAGGGTTTATAGGCTCGACATATATATACATATATAGAGAGGCGGGTTAGGGTCGTTGCCTGGCCGCGGGTGTTGGGTTCAGCAGTTTCTGCGGGTTTGGGGTGTTTAGCTGTTATTTGAAATTGGGTTAGGCTTATAGGCGGCTGGGTTAAGGATTATTAGACTTAAGGTTTAGGGTATTAAGGATTCTTCTTTTAATTTTTTTTTTTACTCTTCTTATTATTTTAGCACATCCTAAAAATCTCTCAGCCTTCTACAAGACTTCCTAAAATAAATTAAAATTAAAATTATAGTTTTGTTTAATAATTTTTAGATGAATATTTACCTAGTAATTAAAATTCAATAAACTATATTTTCTAATTAACTACAGAATAATGCAACTAAATTAAATAATTAAATAATTAAAATGTTTAAAATTTGAGGGTTTTACATTCTACCCAACTTATAAAAAATTTGTCCTCGAAATTAAAAATAAGCCACGATAGGAATCAAGGATGGTATACGGTAGAAATGAACAAAATAAATTCATACCTTGATCTACGAACAGATACGAAAAAGGTTTGCGAATGTCGTCCTCGTGCTCCCAAGTGGATTCTCCTTGCGTGTGATGCTTCCATGCCATGCGGACCAAGGGAATAGACTGGTTCCTCAACACTTTCTCTCGACGATCAAGGATCCCTACGGATTGCTCTTGGTTTGACAAGCTAGGCCCATTGGTGATCTCGGAGTGGTCGAGAACATGACTGCTATCTGCCACATATCGCCTAAGTTGCGACACGTGAAATACGTCATGTACTCCCTCGAGTGAAGGTGGTAACGCAAGTCGATATGCCACTTCTCCAACTCTCTCTAGCACGTCAAATGGTCCAATATACCTTGGACTCAACTTGCCACGCCCTCCGAATCGAATAGTGCTTCTAGTAGGTGATATTCTCAAGAAGACATGATCGCCCTCTTTAAACTCCAAGGGATGACGATGAAGGTCTGCCCACTGCTTCTACCTGTCTTGCGCTACTCGCAAGTGCCATTGTATCTTCTTCACTGTCTAAAAGGTGTTGACTACCAACTCTGGTCCCAGAATCTGACGTTCTCCTACGTCACTCCAACATACGGGAGACCTATACTTTCTTCCATACAATGCTTCAAACGGAGCCATCTGGATGATCGCTTGATAGCTATGGTTGTAAAAAAACTCCACAAGATGTAGGTAGTCCTCCCATGATCCTCCAAAGTCTAACATACAAGCCCTCAACATATCCTCCAGTGTCTGAATAGTAAGTTTGGACTACCCATCTGTCTACGGGTGATAAGATGTACTGAACTTTAGATGAGTCCCAAGACTCTCTTGCATGCTTCTCCAAAAGTGAGATGTGAAATACGAATCCCTGTCTGACACAATGCTGACCGGAATACCGCAACCTCACGATTTGCCTCATGTATAAGTCAGCCAAATCTTCTGTAGACTGGCCAACTCTAAAGGCAAGAAATGGATGAACTTGGTGAGTCGATCCACTATTACCCATACTGCATCTCTCCTACTTGGACTCTTTGGAAAACCTGTGACAAAGTCCATAGTGATATGCTCCCACTTCCACTCAGGAATCGGAAGTGGTTGCAGTAGCCCTATTGTTCTCTGATGCTCCGCCTTTACCTGCTGACATACTAGATATTTGGCTACAAAGCGAGCTATCTCTCTTTTCATCCCATGCCACCAAAAGTGCTGTCGTAAGTCACGGTACATCTTGGTGCCTCCAGGATGAATAGAATATATCGAACTATGAGCTTCTGCCATCAGCTCCTGTCGAATCTCTCCATTGGGAACATATAGTCGATCACCACATCGTAATGTCCCGTTATCATGAATACGAAATACCGTCTGCTCTCCGGCCTTTGTCCTTTCTTTCAATCTCCTGAATCAATGTCTGTAGGCAAAGCTGCCTTGATCCTCTCTACTAGTGATGACTGTACTTGCAAGTTGGCTAATATCCTATTTGCTCTGGGTAATATCACTTCTATGCCAAGCTCTTGCAAGTCCTCCAATAATTCTGTCTTTGTTGTCAAGAAGTAAGATGCTGGTTTCCGGCTTAACGCGTTTGCTACTACGTTAGCCTTGTTTGGGTGATAATGTAGCTTTATCTCAAAATCCTTCATCAACTCAAGCCACTGACGTTGCCTCATATTTAGCTCCTTCTGCGTGAAGACATACTTGAGGCTTTTTTGGTCAGTATAGATCTTCACTCGTTCCCCATATAAATAATATCTCCATAGCTTCAGAGCAAAAACAATGGCTGCAAGCTCCAAGTCATGAGTTGGATAATTCTTCTTATGTACTCGTAACTGTCTAGATGCATATGCGATCACCTTGCCATGTTGCATCAACACGCCTCCCAAGCCTTTTTCTGATGCGTCACTGTAAATCACATAACCTCCTGATCCTGATGGAATAGTCAATACTGGTGCTGTGGTCAGTCGCTTCTTCAACTCCTCGAAAGCGACTTGACACTCGTCGGTCCATATGAACTCTTGGTCTTTACACGTCAACCGAGTCATAGGTGCTGCTATACTTGAGAAGTTCTCCATGAATCGTCAGTAATATCCCGCAAGTCCAAGGAAATTTCTCACCTCCGATGATGATTTAGGAACGGGCCATGTCTTGACCGCCGAGATTTTCTCTGGATCAACGAAAATACCATATCTCGTAACGACATGCCCAAGAAACGAGGCTGTCCAAGAAAAACTCATATTTACTGAGCTTCGCATATAACTGCTCTCTCCTCAAGGTCTCTAGGATAATCCGCAGGTGCTTCTCGTGCTCCTCGTAGCTCTTCGAATAGAAAAGTATGTCATCTATAAAGACGATTACGAACTGGTCCAAATACTGATGGAATACTCGATTCATTAAATCCATAAAGATAGTTGGAGCATTGGTCAACCCAAATAGCATGACTAGAAACTCGTAGTGCCCATATCTTGTCCTGAATGCGGTCTTCGGGATGTCCTGCTTACGTACCTTCAGCTGGTGATATCCCGATCTCAAATCTATCTTCGAGAATACCTTGGCTCCACTAAGCTTATCAAATAAGTCATCAATGCGTGGTAATGGATATTTGTTCTTCACGGTCACTGCATTTAAGGCTCTGTAGTTGATGCACATACGCACTGACCCATCCTTCTTTGGTACAAACAACACTGGTGCTCCCCAGGGTGATGCACTTGGTCGGATGAAACCTTTCTCCTCTAATTATTTCAACTGTGCCTTTAGCTCATCCATCTCCTTCTTTGCCAATCTGTAAACATGCGACGCTATGGGTGCTGCTCCCGGTGTCAATTCAATTGAGAATTCTACATCTCTATCCGGAGGTAGTCCTGGCAATTCCTCTGGAAAGATATCTTGAAACTCTAAAATGATGGGGTGATAGATAACGTCGTCCATTGCAAGCTGCATACCATCAAGGGCTTATGTGGATCCTCGTACAAACTCAAGTTCCTGCTGGCCTGGTACCTTAAAATGAATGCTTCCTCCAAAACAGTCGAAGAAAGCGTGGTACTTGCTTAGCCAGTCCATCCCTAGCACAATATTAAAAGTTCGCATAGGAAGGACTAAGAGTCGGGCACTCATCTTTCTGCCATGAATTACTATAGGACACGATCTACAAATCTGACTAACAGGTACAACTCCTCCTCCGGGAAGAATTTTAACACAACTAGGTAAAGGTGTGGTGGCAATATTGTGTTTCGCAATAAAACTAGAATATATGAACGAGTGGGTGGCTCCCGTATCAAATAATGTCACAGCAGGAAAAGTAAAAGCAAGAGTAATACCTGCTATGACATCAATCTCCTGATCCATGTCATCCACTTCTAGTGCAAAAGCTTGTCCATTCCTCTGTGGTAATCCATGACTGGCCCTTGTGTATTGATCCTCCTGAGTAGGTAGCGGTGGTACTCACTGAAATCCTTCGGCTGCTGGGGGTCGAGGTGCTCTTGGTCTAGTCATCTGTTGAACTGGCTTCGTTGCGGGAAGTGCTAGCCTCTGTATTGGCGGTGGAAGTGTAAATGTCTGCTGCATTGGACAGTCTCTCGCCATATGCTGTCCGGAACCACACCTCATATATTATCCCAAACGAGTCCGTAGTCTCTCGAAATGTGTCCGCATTTCCCACAATAATTGTAGTGGAGCTTCTCCAAAATCTGGTATGGTCCTGCTCTGTGCTGATGCTGCTGTTGCTGTGCTAAAGGACGTCTGATAGGCCCTCCTTGTTGTGTCCTTGCTGGTCCTTGCTGTGTTTTCTGTTGACCTTCTTTTCCCATGCTGATGGTCTCTTGTAAACTAGCTTCTGTCAATAATTCGGCATAAGAGATCCGGGACTGTGAGCTAGTGTAGTATTGGAGCTCCTGAGTCAGTCTGCGGTGAAACCTCTTAGCCTTCTCCAAGTTATTCGGTATCAGGGCAGCGCCATATTTACTAAGGCGACTAAACTCTATATCATACTCGTCAACTGTCTTGTTTCCCTGCTCCAGATGAAGAAATTGATCGTACATCGCGTCCCTTACAGTATCCGGGAAGTACTTCCTCTCAAAGCACTCCAAGAATTGCTCCCAAGTCTGATATGTACCCAACTGGCGCTCCATTGATTACCACCAGTGATGAGTGTTACCATCTAGCTGCGTCCTTACGCCTATCATCCATAGGTCGGTAGGCAGCTGTGATGCTTATAATAACTTCTTAGTGTAGGTAATCCAGTTTGTAGTCTCCTCTGGGCTCTCAGTGCCTTTATACGGCTTGGAACCCATCTATACAAAGTCCTTGACTGAACCAACTCTAGCTCGTGGTACTGGAACTAGTGCCTGAGCTGGTACAGAAGCCTGTGCAGCCATTCTCTCAAGTGCTGCCAGAAATTCTCGTCTTTGTTCTGCCGCTTGCTGCCTCTGCTCTACAGCTAGTACGGTCGCCTGTTGTCTCTGTTCCTGCATCATTATATGGAAGAATTTGAAAAGCTGTGTCTGGCCATCCTGGGATGTCAATAAAGCTGGAAGGGTCCCATTAGGTGAAGCGGGAAGATCAGATGGAACTGGATTGTGAGTCTGTCCATTAGGCCCCGTAAGTCTAGGAGTCGTCGAGGTCTCCCCTCGAGTTTGGCCGTTGACTCCTGAAGGTGTGTCGCCTCCGGCGGCAGTACATCCACTACGCGAATCCATCTCTCTGCAAGAGGTGGATGAAACGATTAGAAAGATTACAGGAATCAAACAGGATACAAGCATTTAAATATGATAGTTGAAAGGGAGATGAGCTTTAGTCAAGCATGGATGAGATCCTATACTCTATTCCTATACGCAGGCTTGCTCGGTATAGTAACGTAACTGAGACAATATATTCAGGACCTGCATGGGCGACCACAAAAATATGTCACGCCCCAGTCTAAAATATGTAGGACTAGAAATACGTAACACGCCAGCCGTATATATACGAAACTCCAATGTGTTGGAAGATCGTAACACACATGTACGCTGTATATGAATATCAAATCCACAAGTGGTAATATACTGTCAACAAGTCACACACAATCTATATCTCATCCACAGCAAAAGTAAATAAATGGAAATAAATAACTGAATCTCAAATATGAAGTCTCAAAGTATGATAGTCAGATGGAAACAAATCTACTGCATATCGACTATACTAAACACTACTAAATGAGAGAAGAGATCAAACTCCAATATAAGATAAATGTCCACAAAGAAAATAGCAACAAGAATATCCATCAGCTGCGATGAATCAAAGGTACTCCGAAGGTAAGACCTCCTTAGTCTGGTATGAAGCGTTAGGTCCGGGTCCGTACTCCTGTGGGTACTCCTATAAGTCTATACCTGGAAAGGGACCAGGTCCTCAGAGGGACATAACAAGATACATATAAACATGCCAATAAAGTACTGAAAATAAACATCAAAATGGGTCACCTAACCTTCTATGTGAATGCAGTTTGAAAATAACTTTTCAACAAGTGGGCTATCTGGCTAAAATGGGATTGGCATGATTCCCTCGGAGATTCAGGGGCCTACAAAGCATATCATCTTTTGAACGCCAGAGGCCGCCTGATAATATATAATATATAGTGGTCATCATAATCGCGCATCTCCGACGGAGCGTACGGATTACACAAGGAAAGTGCAAAGGAGCCCAAACGCCTTACTTGTTGTTCTCCCCACCCCATGCTCTAAGCATGTCACATACATGACACGATGATACCTCTAAATAACTGTCAGGTCTTCCAGCATGCAATTTCTATCAACAGTTATCCCTATCCGTCGCACGACCTATACGTACCAGTGGCCAGCCGAGTACGCAAGTTCGTGTCCTACATGAGACTCACACTCATGTAATAACAGTGTCATGGCTAATGAAACATAAGAATGCTCATGATAATGGGGTGGTCTCATAAGCTAGGTCAACATGCATATATATAATAAAAACAGAATACGACACCACCGTCGTTGCATCCAAGTCATTCTTGGACGTGCAGTCTATATAACAGTTAAAATATATGAACTAAATGACAGAAAAAAATATACGCACTATATGGAATATAAATCATAGTACAATGGCAAGGTATACTTGCTTGACAAGCAATCTGTATAATGTAAGCGTCCAGACGTCAAGTACACAAGATCAGAAACTATGACCTCCGAATAAACGTCTCCGGATGCTGAAATAAATATCACCAACGCTTTCAGAATTAGCAAGATAGCTAGAAAATATTATTCTTTCATCCAATTTGGACACAGGAGCAAAACGATAATTTTGAATCAAAGCGGGGTCCACTTGTGGCCAACTTTACACCGAAAAGCGTGCCAGGGGTAAAGTTCTCTAAATGGGACAAATTATAGGTCAAACAAATTCTAAACGTCAATACAAACTCAACGGTATGTCCAATTTTGGATTTCGGTGAGTCGAACACAAATTTGCCCAAAAAGTCAACTGTGTGGCCCGCATATAGGTGGCTTGGTCAACTATCTCGGAAATGCGTGAAACATGGGTCACAGGACCAGCGTGATACCAAGAATCCAATAGCGTAAGTTTTGTCTCATTCCGATGAGCGTACATTAAATGGTGCGGTGTTTACAAAAGTCGCTATATAGGTACCTTTCACGGATACGGGTTGATTCCGACGCGCACACACGTCAAAATCAGTTTTCGCAAAAACTCACACATCATGATATACCATACGCGCATTTCGGTGCAATTGGTACTCGACGGGACGGTCCCGTTTGGCAGGACACACTTTGCATCGCAAATTCTAGAGTTTTAGAAACAAGTTTTTCCTGATTTTTACCAAGTTTATTTCTGCATCTAACACAAAATAAAATAATCTAATTTATAGAAAATGGTCTCGGTTATATGGTCTTCACATAGAAAAAAGTAAATTTAGATTTGGATATCTGTGGTGGAAGATATTGGTCTCTAAACATAGGTAGTCGCAACAGTTTTTTGTAGTTTAAAAGTCGTAATTTTTCTCCAACTTGGTCTCGATTTCTTCCTATGGTTTAACGTTGTTCGAATAAAACTGGTTGTCACGCCCCAATCCCAAAATATATGGAACCAGGCCACATGGCATTGGCCAGCTGACACGACTCCGAAGGATATACTAATTTAATGGATCCTATCGAAGCGTGCTACGCTGTCCTAAAATACTAACAAGTCTAATATGCTAATATATAGCAGGTAATGTCTAATCTCATCCACATAATACAATATCATAATGCTGAAACAAAATGCTGATAAATAAAATACAAGAGTCTGAATATCCATAATACATCTGAAATAGTCTGAATGGGGACAAACCCACTGAAATACAGAAATGGAAATAAAGTGCAAAAATAAGTAAGATAAACTAGACTAGAGTATCAACTAGCTAGATATAAAAACTCTAGTCCGATGCAGCTGTGTACTCAAATCACGGAAACTCCCCTGGAAATGCCTCATAGTCCTCAATCAGGAATCCTATCTCTACTTCTGCTCTGTAGATGGTCGGGTACAAGTGCTCGTCCGGATCTGGAAGAGAACCAGGTCCTCAGAGGGACGTAACAAGATACAGAAATGCATGCCATAAAGTATATACTGTGTAAACTCAAGGGTAATCTAATCAGCTATGTGAAATGCACTTTGAAGACAACCCTGGTACATGGGTAGTTGAAAGGTATAAAGCATAGCGTCGAGCCAGAGGCTAAGTACCTGGCATTAGCTGTAAACTGAACGCCAGGAGTATATATGCTGACTACATCACTGATCATGATAGCGCGCAGCTAGTAACCTCTGCCGAAAGTAACGACAAGCATATATGCCCATAACCAGGAACCTGAGCCCATAACCGGGTAACACATGGCCCATAACCGGGTAACACTGAGGCTCACGGCCCCGCAGTTTACTCTGAAACTACGGCGGCCAAATGTCTGTCCCATACGCCTACTAATTATCTTCCCCGTCCAATGTCAATGTACAAGTCGCGAATGCGACGTGGACACCTCATACTATGATGCAAGTCGCTACAGAAATAAACAACTAAGCTAAATGCTGTCACACGTGCTGCTCATGCTGATGGCCAGTCGATCATGAAGCACGCGTCCCTACATGAACTCACTCTGTGACGTGTTTAAGATACGTGTCAAGGCCTGGGAAGTTAAATTGATAACTCATCAACTTTAGGTGGGTCCACTAGACACTAAGTTAGACACAAGTCCTAACGTCAACGTCTTCGTTGAATGTACCCGAGTTTTCTCGGACGTGCACAGTTAATATTAAAACAATAAGATGTGCAACTAGGTAAATATCTGAATTTAAACAGTATCAACAAGGCAGGGTATACTTGCCTGGAACTCTGGTGTGCACAAGCAATGCTCCGGAACCAGCAGTCAAGGTAGCACAGTCTCGGTTGCCTACGAGCAGATAACCCAAAATTATAATTCACTACATTGCACTAGCATAACTACTTATGCTAACATAGAGCAGGTATACATACACAACACCTATACATATATATGCATTAAATAATTTAATAACATACATACATATTTTCAATTATGTATTTAGACATATTTATATTTATTCATTATACATATATATATACCTAACAACCATAAATATATTTATATAGTATAACACTTATATACCTATATACATAATACATATATAACTAATACAATACATGACATATCTACATATATACACAATTACACATATATACATAAGTCACACACACACACACACACACACACACACACACACACACACACACACATATATATATATATATATATATATATATATATATATATATATATATATATATATATATATATATATATATAGTAATAATACTTTATACATTATATATACTTATAGGTAAAAAAAGAAATAACAATATCTATACATTATATATACGTAATTACAAATTTACATAGAATATATATTTACATATACATATATATTTAACACAAATATAACACTTATTTTTATGTATACATTTGATAATACATATATACATATATTTACAAATGTACATATATACAAATATACATTATATATATACATATAAATGTACACCATTTATATACATATACATTATACATTATATATACCTATATACATACAATACATATTTATACATAATTATGTACAAATATACATACATAAATATATATATATACCATTATGCATTATATATAAATATATATACTATATATACACATTATACACCATATATACTATATACAATTTTAGATACTATATATATTATATCTACACATTATACACAGTTTATAAATTATATACAATATATATACTATGCATAAATATATATTATAGATACAACAATATACATATATTTATACATATATATAACAACATAAATACTTTTTTTTATATACGTAAATACGAAATACATATATATACATATATATTGAAAATAATTATTTTATACATTATAAATACATGAATATTCATTCCATACAATATACTTTGTACATATTACATATTATATATATATATATATATATATATATATATATATATATATATATATATATATATATATATATATATAATATATATATAATACATTTATAAGTAAATACATACATATACATATATATATCATTATATATTATATACCAATATATTTACTATATATACATATATACATTATACATAGATTATACAGTATATATATATATATATATATATATATATATATATATATATATATATATATATATATATATATATATACTATTTTATACAGTATTTATAATTATAAACTATATACGTATACGTTTACACATACTCTATACACATACATTTACACACATTAACTAATTATATTTATATATGTATAATATACCTATTGTGTCGTGTCCAGGAGGGTGGGGGAGGGGTCGCTGGACGAAGTAGGGTTGTCGCGGGAGTGGCCGGAGGCGGTGGCTGGCCGGGAGGAGGCTGCGGGACGTCGGGTAGGGGGTGGCCGGGTGTGTGTAGTTTTAGGAAAATAGGGTTTTGTTTGGGTATTTTTAGGTTTGTGTGTAAATTAATGTGATGTAACATATTGTATATGTAGGAGAGAGAGAGAGGGGGGGCTGCCTTGGTATTAGGGCCGGCTGGTAGTTGCCTAGGGTCGTGTGAGGGTCTCCACATGTTGGACATGTGGCTAGGATTAAGGGTATTTGAAATATAGGGTTAGGATGTGCCCTCCAAAAAATAGTGTAAGTACATAAAAAATGGGGGGAATTCTTGTGGACCGGTCAAATAATGGGGGATCTCTTCTTCATGTGGTTGGGCCAATAAGAGGGAGCACCTCATTGCTAAATTGCACAAAGGCCCCTGAATAATTAGGAAATTGCACAAAATCTGGATTTGGGGATTTGATGTGACAAAACATCATGTTTGGTATTTTATATTGGACTAGAATGGTGTATGGTGTTTTGTATGAGGCTTGTGGGTGTGTGTGTGGGTTTGGGTTGGAGTTGGGTCTAATTTGAGTGAGGTTGGATCACTATATTAATTAAATTATAATTAATGCACCGGGTGTCCCTAAATTAATTTAATAAATACAGGGGGTCTAAATTGGGTGGCACAAGCGTCATTGGCGTGGTAGGCTTAGAGTATAATAATGTCATGATCGGGGTTGGTCAAAACGGGTTGAGGTTGGATCTCAATCTCGATTGGAACGGACAACGAACGTAAATATGCAATTAATTGAATTTACGTACGGACGTTTGTAACAACTTTTGTGCGACTAAAATCAGACACACAAATGAGTATCTGTGAGTTACACGAAGGTCATTATGGTAGGTTGGCATGTCTAGGCAAAGTGTAGGAAATTTGTTTAAGGGTAATAGCTAGTGTAGTGTCCTAAATATCGGGACAACGGTAAGGTGTCCTAAGTAATAAAAGCATTGCATAAATAATAAAACTATGCATAAAAATTCTAATTAGCACCAAAATAACCCTAATCTCTCTATCTAAGTTAATTAATTTAATTTTTGGTCGAGGGGGTTTACAATCTACCCAACTTATAAGAATTTCGTCCTCGAAATTAAAATAACACATAATAAGCTATAAATCATCAAGCAATGCTACGGACATACCTAGGGTTGGTGGGGCTGGTGTTTGTACTATCTGCCGAGCTCTATCGCTATACTGGGAACACTCCTGAGCTTGATGTTGGGTCGATCCGCACCTCAAGCACAGTCCTAATCTTCTTCTGCAATCTTTCTGGACATGTCCCTTCTTTCTACAAAAGTGACACGCCGGTAGCTCCCTCTGCTGATATGGCACAATCTTCTATTGCGTCTGCACTCCTGGATGACGAATTGGTCCTCCTGCTCCGGGCTAAGCTCTGGCTGGTGCAGTCGTGCTGGAACGTCTCGATCCTCTGCTAATAGCCTCCTGGATCCTGGCCTCTGATAGAACTTCCTCGTATGAGATCCTCGCCTGAGTAGTAGTGTACCTCTGCAGCTCGAAGTTAAGGCCGTGATGGAATTTCCTGGCCTTCTTCAGGTCGTTGGGTATCAAGGCGGCACCAAATCGGCTAAGCCTACTAAACTCCACGTCGTATGCGTCTACGGACAGATTCCCTTGCTCCAGGTGCAGGAATTGGGAGTAGAGGGCATTCCTGACCGTAGCCGAGAAATACTTCACATTGAAGTACTCTAAAAATTGGTCCCACGTCTGCGTCTTGCCTACACTGCGCTCTATGGAGTCCCACCAGTGATGGGCATTGCCTTTCAGCTGGGCCCTCACTGCGGTCATCCAGAGGTCTGGGTGTAACTGTAAAGCCTCTAGTAGCATCTCCGTATTGGCTACCCAATCGGAGATCTCTTCTGCGGTCTCGCTGCCCGAAAAAGTATCCGGACCCATCTGGCAGAACCATCGTACCGTACCAACTGTTTGAGCTGGTGGAGGTGCTGGTACGGGTGCTGGGGCAGGTGTTCTCTCCATTGCTGCCATCAAACTCTGTCTCAACGTCTCGGTTTGATGCCATTGCGCCTGTATCATAGTCTGAAAGAGTTGGAACATCTGTGGTTGTTCCTCTGGATGTGGCATCTGTGGTGGAAAGAACGAAGGTGGTGGCAATGGGGCCTCTGGTTGCGTCGTAGGAGTCTCCTCAAACGTCGGTCTCTCAGACTGAGGTATCGGCGAAGCTCTGGACGTCTGGCCCTCGAAGTGCTGTGGGATAGTCTGAGAAGTCTGGCCCTCCGGATGTTGCGTTCGATCGTCAGGAGAAGCCTGGTGCCAGTGTATCATCGGGGCCTGGGAAATCACTGGTGCCTGTGGTGGAGACTGCTCTCCGAGTGGTCCAGGGGGTGTATCCTCCCTTGGTGCGGTGGTGGATGGCACAATAGCGCCATATGCTTCGCGTCTGCTGCGCAAGTTTATCTTGCTGCAAGAAATATAACTTTGTTAAAAGATTACGGAATAACAAGCAGGATGCAGATATTCAATTTAATCAAATGCGAAGGAGGTTCAAAGGCGGAAAGTGGATGAGATCTATTAATTTCTATCCTATTGCAGGCTCGCTGGGCATGTTACCATACCACAAGCGATAAACATGACCTGCATGGGCCGCCACTAAAACTATGTCACGCCCCAGTCCCAAAATATATGAAACCAGGCCACGTGGCATTGGCCAGCTGACACGACTCCGAAGGATATCCCAATTTAATGGATCCTATCGAAGCGTGCTACGCTGTCCTAAATACTAACAAGTCTAATATGCTAATATATAGTAAGTAATGTCTAATCTCATCCACAGAATACAATATCATAATGCTGAAACAAAATGCTGGTAAATAAAATACAAGAGTCTGAATATCCATAATCCATAATACATCTGAAATAGTCTAAATGGGGACAAACCCACTGAAATACAGAAATAAAAATAAAGTGCAGAAAGAAGTAAGATAAACTAGACTAGAGTATCAACTAGCTAGATATGAAAACTCTAGTCCGATGCAGCTGCATACTCAAATCACGGGAACTCCCCTGGAAATGCCTCATAGTCCTCAATCAGGAATCCTGTCTCTACTCCTGCTCCGTAGATGGTCGGGTACATGTGCTCGTCCGGATCTGGAAGAGAACCAGGTCCTCAGAGGGACGTAACAAGATACAGAAATGTATGCCATAAAGTATATACTGTGTAAACTCAAGGGTAATCTAATCAGCTATGTGAAATACACTTTGAAGACAATCCTGGTACGTATGGGTAGGTGAAAGGTATAAAGTATAGCGTCGAGCCAGAGGCTAAGTACCTGGCATTAGCTGTAAACTGAACGCCAGGAGTATATATGCTGACTACATCACTGATCATGATAGCGCGCAGCTAGTAACCTTTGTCGGATGTAACGACAAGCATATATGCCCATAACCGGGAACCTGAGCCCATAACCGGGTAACACATGGCCCATAACCGGGTAACACTGAGGCTCACGGTCCCGCAGTTTACTCTGAAACTATGACGGCCAAATGTCTGTCTCATACGCCTACTAATTGTCTTTCCCGTCCAATGTCAATGTACAAGTCGTGAATGCGACGTGGACACCTCATACTATGATGCAAGTCGCTACAAAAATGTAATCCCCCTGATTTTCAAGAAAATTTTAATTATTGGATTTTTACATTTTTCTGGAATTTCTGAAATTTTCTGGAAATTTTCCCTAATTAAATTCAGGTTCTTTAATTATTAGAGGATTTTTAATGGTTATTAAATCATATTAAAATATTATGAAAATAATATTTTATGGTGTAAAATAGAAAACCAGACATAGGAAAAATTTTCGGTAATTTATTGGACCCCGGATGGATTTTTAAAGCCCTAGAAACTAATTAAATATTAAACCAATTTAAAATCCAAATAAACCGGGTTTATTTAACTGAACCAAACCAAGTTGAACCAAACCGGTTTATTTTTTTTAAACTCAATTCCTTATCGGGTCGGATCCGGGTCCAACCCAGACCCGACCCGTTAACCCATTACCCGACCCGTCTAATAATTTCGGATCGGGTCGGATCCGCCTGACCCGACCCGACCGCCCGCCCGACCCGCTACCACTTCATCTCCCCCAAACCACTGCCGACCCGCCGCCCGTTCACCTCCCTGACGCCGCTCCGACTTCGCAACGGCCGCTGCCACCGCTCCGACTTCCAGAACCCGCCGCCGCCGTCCGCTGGCCCTTCCCCTCCCCCTCACCGGACGGCCGCTCCCTCTCCCCCATCTCCCCTATATAAAGCCGGACCCTCCTCCAACCCGACCCCTAGCCTCGCCGTGCCGACCGCCCTAGCTTCGCCGGACCGCTGACAACCCGACGCCCAGCCTCCAGAACTCCGGCCGAGCACTCCTCAATCCTAGCCGACGCCTCCCCGCACCTCCCTCAGCCGCCGGCCAGCGTTGCCTCGCCCACAGACTCCGCCGGCCGTCCTCGAGCCTCCGACGCCGAGACCCGCTGCTCCGCCCAGCGCCTCCTCCTCCGGCCAGTGCTCCACCGCTGCCCTGCCTCCCTCCGGTGAGTTTCAGAGGACACGGACACAGACTGGACACCGACACAGTAGACCTGACACAGAAAACCCTAACCCTAGTGAACAGTACCCTGACACGATTTGGACGCGTGTCGGACACGAGTCTGACACGAGGAACCTTGGTTTTTCAGACCAAGTTCAGGAACCCATAACTTTTTGCTCGTAGCTCAGAATTCGATTCCGTAAATTTTATCGTGTAGCCTGCATGACCCTCTCGGTGCCCGGACAAACCGCTCAGGGCATCGCGTCCTGTGGTGATCGCACACCGCGATCCAAAAACAAGAAAAACTAGACCCTGTTTTACCCCGGTATCGAGTATGCCCCGCCAAACGGGACGACTTGGTCGCGTGCGGTCTTCACAGATACGTGCGCAACATTGATACGGACGTGCGGGATTTCGCAGAAGCTGATTTGGATGTGCGTGCACACCGGAATCAGTGCGTATCCGCGGACACCGCCCCGTATCCGTACTTTCTGTTTCTCGCTGTAACTTAGTGTACACAAGTCAGATCGAGACGAAACTTACGCCATTGGACTCGTAGCAATACGCTGGTCCTGTGAGCCAAGTTTGGTTCGATTCTGAGAACGTTGACAAAATTGTGTGTCGTGGGCCCCACAGGCTCCACCCGACGGGCGATTTTGAGAACGGCTCATCGGAATCCAATTCTGGAAGTTCCGTTGGGTTCGTATCATCGTTCCTGACCTTTTGACACTAAGTTTGACTATTTTTGAGACCTTTGACCCTGACACATTTTTCGGTGCAAAACGGCCCACAATTGGACCCCGCCTTGACCCGAAAATGACGTTTCTGCCCTTGTCTCCAAATTGGACTCAAGGACAGGCGTTCCTAGCTGATTGAAGTGTTCTGGACCTGATGGTGATGTTTGTTTCAGCAACCGGAGCAGTCCCTGCAAATCCAGCTATTGCCAGAGCCATACTTGGAGCTGAAAATCCAGGCAAGTGTACCTTGCCATAAAATGCATTTTATTGATTCATTTTGATTCTCTTGCTTTAATTTCTGTGACTGTGGTACTTGCCCTATCAAGTAAATTAAACCCAGGACACCTGACACAAAGCATGATACATAATCTTCCTGATTATTCAAGGGGATTTGTATAAGATATAGATTTCATGACTTAAGCTTATTTCCTTAGAACATGACTGACTGCATTAGTTTTAATCTTGCGTAACATGAACATTGAGAACTGTGACATGAGATTACATTGGGTGGGGAGAGTATTACCATATCAAGGCTGAATAAATATTATATATTGTTATCTAGAAGTGTCCTAGTCTTTGACACAGAGCTTTGGCACCTGTACTGGCCCTTCGAGAAAACACTGCTATGGTTTCTTGTCACTGATCCTGTAGTAGTCTCAGCCTGAGTATGAATAATAACTCTCACTTGCATTATCACTTAGCTAGTTTAATTATTTACCCAGATTTGTTTGATAGCAACATCGGCATGCCACTGTCTTAGACTTAATAATTTATTGTGCTTCTCTTGTGTTTAACATCTTGATTGACTTGCATGTTCATTCACTGTATTTTGGGCTCGTATTCTTCTGTACCTTGTTACGTCCCTCTGAGGACCTGGTTTTGTTCTCCAGTTATAGCAGACGAGATCTACCCTGAGGTGTACGGAACAGGGGCACTACTCGGAGCAGTACCTGAACCTGAGGACGAGGTGATCGCTGAGGACTTCTCCTGAACAATTGCTTTGCCCTGCTCAGTATTATGGCAAATAGACTTTAATTCCTGTTAATTTTAACTTTTTATTTCCTGTCTTTGAGAACTTGTGTAAACAGACTTAATATCGGATTGTTCTCCGATTTTATTTACTTTGACTGTTGTTGTTTAATATTTCTTTTGGATGTTATTGCTATCTTGTATCTGTGGATGAGAATAGTAAACCCTGACTGATGTAATACAGCTTAAGTATGTCCGATGGATCCATTAAATTGGGTTTGTCCATCGGTGCATGCTGCTGGCCATTATCACGCATCCAGTCCCTCGATATTTTGGGATTGGGGCGTGACATGGTTTTTGTGGTGGCCCATGCAGGTCAACGACTAACTATTTTGGTTTCAACTTAGGGACCGAACAGACCTGCAATAATAATAGGATAAGTTTTTAGGATCTCATCCACTTGTTTGCAAACGTTCTTGATATCTGTATCGTATTCAAACTAATTTTTGATTTGCATCTTGCCTTGACTCCTGTGCGCCTCTTATAGTTTATTGTTGATGCAGAGTAATGGATTCACGAAAAAATGACGGAACTCCAGCAAGAACACCAGTAGGTGCTGAAGTCACTTACGGAGAAGATGAAGTGACGCTACTGAGTGGAGATCCCTCTACTCACCGAAGCAGGCAAGCAGATCCGCAATCTTCTAGATTTCGGCGTGATGATATTCCACCTCCACCTCAGTTTCCTCCACAAATGCCTGCCTTTCCACCAGGCCAAGCAATGGACGGACAACAGATGTTCCAGATGTTCTTCGCAATGATGCAAGCTCAGCAACAAGTCCAAACTGAAGCCCAACGTCGCGAAGCTGAGTACTTGAGGAACAGTCTAGTAAATGCACTGGAGCAGGCCAACCTACCAGCTAGACGGCAACCGACGGGCTCTATCACAGACTTCCGCCAACTGAAGCCCCGTACTTTCTCTGGCAAGGAGGGACCAACAGAAGTGCATGAATGGCTCACCAATATTCGTCATCAATTAGAAGCAGCCGAACTACCAAGAGAACGTTGGATGACCGCCATCAGAATGCAATTGACGGACAATGCTCATCACTGGTGGCTATCCGAAGAGACCAGGCTCGGACCAGACCGAGTTACTTGGGAAGAGTTCTCTAGACTCTTCCAGGAGATGTACATACCGGCTATCGCTCGATCAGAACTGAGGGACAAGTTCAATCGTCTCACTCAGGAAACTATGACAGTGGAAGAGTACAACGCCGAGTTCATTCGTCTGAGTCGTTTCGCTCCTACCTTGATCCCGACAGAAGTAGAGAAGGCCGAGAAGTTTTTCGACGGACTCAACATCGAACTACAGAAACTGATTGGATCTGTCGCACCAACTTCGTACACGGACGTCCTTGCTACAGCTAGACGCATGGAGCGCGTCACCAGGAGAGAAACCAGTCTGAAGAGGTCTTCCACCTCAGTACCAGCCAGAGCAAACAATGGAGAAGTTGCCAAGAAACCACATCTGCACCAAGTACCACAGGGATCTGCATCCAAAACTCTGACTCTTCCTACTTGTTATTACTGCGGCAAGATAGGCCATGTTGAGAAGGAGTGTAGACGTAAACACGGACTGTGCTTAGGTTGTGGATCCAGACAGCATGCAGTAAAGGACTGCCCTGATCGTAGGGAAGCACCAAGAGCAAACCCACAAGCTCTACCAGCACCAGGAGGACATCAACCAAGGCCACCCTTGGCACATCAAGCAGTACCCTACCAGCAAGCCCAGCAGCAACAGAGAGCACCACCTCAAGGACGCGGCCAAGTTTTCGCGATGACTGTGGGAGATGCGCAGAACCATGGAATTGCTAATGCGAGTAAGTCTTTATAGTTGTTCCGTTCCTAGCATTTCTGTAGTTCGTGCCTGCTGGTTCGTGACCCCAGACTTAACCTGATAACTTAACCTAATAATTCTAACTTGTTAATAATTGATAACCTAAGTGTTAACCTAGTAATTTTGAATTTGATAATAACTCAGAATTGTTAAACTAATAAGTTTTGAAATATAACCTGGTTTTCTAAAACAGTAATTTTCTAGATTTTCCACATTTGGGAAATTGCATAACTTCTATTGCTTAGGGAAATGATTTTTCCTAGGTGTTAAACTCTCAATCTTGATTTTTCTGATTCAAATAAATTTTGCAACCGTGTCATCTCTGTTGACCGGTTAATCTTTGATTGCGAGGACGCAATCCTCTTAAGGGGGGTAGATTGTAATCCCCCTAATTTTCAAGAAAATTTTAATTATTGGATTTTTACATTTTTCTGGAATTTCTGGAATTTTCTGGGAATTTTCCCTAATTAAATTCAGGTTCTTTAATTATTAGAGGATTTTTAATGGTTATTAAATTATATTAAAATATTATGAAAATAATATTTTATGGTATAAAATAGAAAACCAGACATAGGATAATTTTCCGGGAATTTATTGGACCCCGGATGGATTTTTAAAGCCCTAGAAACTAATTAAATATTAAACCAATTTAAAATCCAAATAAACCGGGTTTATTTAACTGAACCAAACCAAGTTGAACCAAACCGGTTTATTTTTTTTAAACTCAATTCCTTATCGGGTCGGATCCGGGTCCAACCCAGACCCGACCCGTTAACCCATTACCCGACCCGTCTAATGATTTCGGATCGGGTCGGATCCGCCTGACCCGACCCGACCGCCCGCCCGACCCGCTACCACTTCATCTCCCCCAAATCGCTGCCGACCCGCTGCCCGTTCACCTCCCTGACGCCGCTCCGGCTTCGCAACGGCCGCTGCCACCGCTCCGACTTCCAGAACCCGCCGCCGCCGTCCGCTGGCCCTTCCCCTCCCCCTTACCGGACGGCCGCTCCCTCTCCCTCATCTCCCCTATATAAAGCCGGACCCTCCTCCAACCCGACCCCTAGCCTCGCCGTGCCGACCGCCCTAGCTTCGCCGGACCGCTGACAACCCGACGCCCAGCCTCCAGAACTCCGGCCGAGCACTCCTCAATCCTAGCCGACGCCTCCCCGCACCTCCCTCAGCCGCCGGCCAGCGTTGCCTCGCCCACAGACTCCGTCGGCCGTCCTCGAGCCTCCGACGCCGAGACCCGCTGCTCCGCCCAGCGCCTCCTCCTCCGGCCAGTGCTCCACCGCTGCCCTGCCTCCCTCCGGTGAGTTTCAGAGGACACGGACACAGACTGGACACCGACACAGTAGACCTGACACAGAAAACCCTAACCCTAGTGAACAGTGCCCTGACACGATTTGGACGCGTGTCGGACACGAGTCTGACACGAGGAACCTTGGTTTTTCAGACCAAGTTCAGGAACCCATAACTTTTTGCTCGTAGCTCGGAATTTGATTCCGTAAATTTTATCGTGTAGCCTGCATGACCCTCTCGGTGCCCGGACAAACCGCTCAGGACATCGCGTCCTGTGGTGATCGCACACCGCGATCCAAAAACAAGAAAAACCAGACCCTATTTCACCCCGGTATCGAGTACGCCCCGCCAAATGGGACGACTTGGTCGCGTGCGGTCTTCACAGATACGTGCGCAACGTTGATACGGACGTGCGGGATTTCGCAGAAGCTGATTTGGATGTGCGTGCACACCGAAATCAGTGCGTATCCGCGGACACCGCCCCGTATCCGTACTTTCTGTTTCTCGCTGTAACTTAGTGTACACAAGTCAGATCGAGACGAAACTTACGCCATTGGACTCGTAGCAATACGCTGGTCCTGTGAGCCAAGTTTGGTTCGATTCTGAGAACGTTGACAAAATCGTGTGTCGTGGGCCCCACAGGCTCCACCCGACGGGCAATTTTGAGAACGGCTCATCGGAATCCAATTCTGGAAGTTCCGTTGGGTTCATATCATCGTTCCTGACCTTTTGACACTAAGTTTGACTGTTTTTGAGACCTTTGACCCTGACACGTTTTTCGGTGCAAAGCGGCCCACAATTGGACCCCGCCTTGACCCGAAAATGACGTTTCTGCCCTTGTCTCCAAATTGGACTCAAGGACAGGCGTTCCTAGCTGATTGAAGTGTTCTGGACCTGATGGTGATGTTTGTTTCAGCAACCGGAGCAGTCCCTGCAAATCCAGCTATTGCCAGAGCCATACTTGGAGCTGAAAATCCAGGCAAGTGTACCTTGCCATAAAATGCATTTTATTGATTCATTTTGATTCTCTTGCTTTAATTTCTGTGACTGTGGTACTTGCCCTATCAAGTAAATTAAACCCAGGACACCTGACACAAAGCATGATACATAATCTTCCTGATTATTCAAGGGGATTTGTATAAGATATAGATTTCATGACTTAAGCTTATTTCCTTAGAACATGACTGACTGCATTAGTTTTAATCTTGCGTAACATGAACATTGAGAACTGTGACGTGAGATTACATTGGGTGGGGAGAGTATTACCATATCAAGGCTGAATAAATATTATATATTGTTATCTGGAAGTGTCCTAGTCTCTGACACAGAGCTTTGGCACCTGTACTGGCCCTTCGAGAAAATACTGCTATGGTTTCTTGTCACTGATCCTATAGTAGTCTCAGACTGAGTATGAATAATAACTCTCACTTGCATTATCACTTAGCTAGTTTAATTATTTACCCAGATTTGTTTGATAGCAACATCGGCATGCCACTGTCTTAGACTTAATAATTTATTGTGCTTCTCTTGTGTTTAACATCTTGATTGACTTGCATGTTCATTCACTGTATTTTGGGCTCGTATTCTTCTGTACCTTGTTACGTCCCTCTGAGGACCTAGTTTTGTTCTCCAGTTATAGCAGACGAGATCTACCCTGAGGTGTACGGAACAGGGGCACTACTCGGAGCAGTACCTGAACCTGAGGACGAGGTAATCGCTGAGGACTTCTCCTGAACAATTGCTTCGCCCTGCTCAGTATTATGGCAAATAGACTTTAATTCCTGTTAATTTTAACTTTTTATTTCCTGTCTTTGAGAACTTGTGTAAACAGACTTAATATCGGATTGTTCTCCGATTTTATTTACTTTGACTGTTGTTGTTTAATATTTCTTTTGGATGTTATTGCTATCTTGTATCTGTGGATGAGAATAGTAAACCCTGACTGATGTAATACAGCTTAAGTATGCCCGATGGATCCATTAAATTGGGTTTGTCCATCGGTGCATGCTGCTGGCCATTATCACGCATCCAGTCCCTCGATATTTTGGGATTGGGGCGTGACAAAAAATAAACAACTAAGCTAAATGCCGTCACACGTGCTGCTCATGCTGATGGCCAGCCGATCATGAAGCACGCGTCCCTACATGAACTCA